>JAKWJD010001000.1:0-71453 GCA_027705065.1 Solanum peruvianum | reverse complement strand
TACACAACATGGTAGGGGCAACGGACAGACAAATAAGGGCCCATTGTTATGCTTTCCCTGGGAGGTCTGAAGCGGAGGCGTCTGATGCTGTTATCACAGGTAATCTCTTGGTTTGTGATTGCATGGCATCTGTATTATTTGACCCTGGCTCCACGTTTTCATATGTATCTTCCTCATTTGCTAATGGTTTAAATTTACATTGTGAATTACTTGACATGCCTATTCGTGTTTCTACTCCGGTGGGTGAGTCTGTGATAGTCGAAAAAGTGTATAGGTCTTGTTTGGTGAATTTTGTGGGGAGCAACACTTATGTAGATTTGGTTATGTTAGAAATGGGTGACTTTGATATAATTCTGGGATGACTTGGCTTTCTCCAAATTTTGCGATTTTGGATTGTAATGCTAAAACAGTGACGCTAGCCAAGCCTGGGGCAGATCCATTAGTGTGGGGGGTGACTACACTTCCAATCCGGTGCGTATCATCTCCTTTATTCGTGCTCAGAAGATGGTTAGTAAGGGTTGTCTAGCTTTCTTGGCACATCTCTAAGGATGACACTACTCAAGTACCATCGATTGAGTCAGTTTCGGTAGTCTGTGAGTTTTTGGATGTGTTCCCTGCAGATCTTCCCGGTATTGCCACCAGATAGGGATATAGACTTCTGCATTGATTTGGAACCCGGTACTCGCCCCATTTCTATACCCCCGTATAGAATGGCTCCCGCGAATTAAGAGAGTTAAAGGCACAACTTCAAGAGTTGTTGAGAAAGGCTTCATTAGACCAAGTGCATCTCCTTGGGGTGCTCCGGTGCTATTTGTGAAGAAGAAGGATGGGAGTTTTGAATGTGCATAGATTACCGACAGTTGAACAAAGTAACTATTAAGAACAAGTACCCCATTCCTCGCATTGATGACTTGTTCGATCAGTTACAGGTGCTTGTGTCTTCTCAAAGATTGACTTGAGGTCCGGTTATCACCAATTGAAAATACGAGAAACGGATGTTCCAAAGACTGCTTTTCGAACTAGGTATGGGCATTATGAATTTTGGTGATGTCCTTTGGTCTTACAAATGCCCCCGCCGCCTTCATGAGCTTGATGAACGGGATTTTCAAGCCATACTTGGACCTCTTTGTGATTGTGTTTATCGATGATATACTGATATACTCCAAAAGTAAGAAGGAACATGAGGAGCATTTGAAAATGGTGTTAGAGTTGTTGAGGAAGAAACGCTTTATGCGAAATTCTCCAAGTGTGAGTTTTGGCTAGACTCAGTGTCCTTCTTGGGGCACGTGGTTTCTAAGGATGGAGTGATGGTGGATCCATCTAAGATTGAGACAGTGAAGAATTGGGTAAGACCTACAAACGTGTCAGAAATAAGGAGTTGTGGGGTTAGCTAGCTACTACCGCCGATTCGTCAAGGGATTCTCTTCCATTGCTTTCCAATTGACGAACTTGACTAAGCAAAACGTCCCATTTGTATGGTCGGATGAGTGTGAGGAAAGCTTCCAGAAGCTTAAGACTTTGTTGACTACCGCGCCTATCCTCACCTTGCCGGTAGAGGGTAAAAACTTCATTGTTTATTGTGATGCATCCTATTCTGGGTTGGGTGCAGTGCTAATGCAAGAGAAATGTGATTGCTTATGCTTCGAGGCAATTAAAGGTGCATGAACGTAACTATCCAACTCATGATTTGGAATTGGCCGCGGTAGTATTTGCACTAAAGCAATGGAGACACTACTTGTATGGGGTTAAGTGTGAGGTCTATACGGACCATCGTAGCCTACAGTATTGTTTACTCAGAAAGACTTGAATTTGAGACAAAGGGATGGATGGAACTACTGAAGGACTACGACATCACTATCTTGTATCATCCGGGAAAGGCGAATGTTGTGGCAGATGCCTTGAGTAGAAAGGCCGGAATATGGGAAGTCTAGCTCATTTGCAAGCCTCTAGACGCCCATTGGCTAGAGAAGTGCAATTTTGGCTAATGACCTTATGAGGTTAGAAATAAAGAGAATGGAGGATTGTTAGCTTGTGTAGAGGCAAGATCTTCTTTCCTTGACAGATTAAGGGGAAACAGTTTGATGATGAGAAACTAAGGCGAATTCGAGATAAAGTGTTGCAAGGAGAGGCTAAGGAAGCAATAATTGATGGGGAAGGTGTTTTGAGGATAAGGGAAGAGTATGTGTACCCCGCATCGATGATTTGATCACCACTATTCTTACGAAGCTCATAGTTCCGGATATTCTATACATCCTGGTGCAACCAAGATGTATCGCGACCTAAAGCAAGCACTTCTGGTGGAGTAGAATGAAGCGAGATATTGTTGAGTTTGTTGCCAAGTGTCCAAATTGTCAACAAGTAAAGTATGAACACCAGAGGCCCGGAGGAACACTTCAGAGAATGCCATTCCTGAATGGAAGTGGGAGAGAATCGCAATGGACTTCGTGGTTGGTCTTCCCAAGACATGGGGTAAGTATGACTCCATTTGGGTGATCGTTGATAGGTTAACTAAGTCTGCTCACTTCATTCCTGTCAAGGTGACCTACAATGCAGAGAAGTTGGCCAAATCTACATCTCAGAGATCGTTCGGTTGCATGGAGTTCCACTCTCCATCATATCGGATAGAGGTACGCAGTTTACCTCTAAGTTTTGGAGGACACTACATGCTGAATTAGGTACTAGGTTGGACTTGCATTGTACTTGATGCGTTCAGTGAAGACCGATGGTCAGTCTGAGCGAACGATTCAAGTGTTGGAGGATATGCTTCGTGCATGTGTGATAGAGTTTGGTGGCCATTGGGATAGCTTCTTACCGTTGGCAGAGTTTTCATACAATAATAGCTATCACTCCAGTATTGACATGGCTCCATTTGAAGCATTGTATGGGAGGAGGTGTAGATCTCCATTGGTTGGTTTGATGCCTTTGAAGTTAGACCTTGGGGGACTCATCTGTTGAGAGATTCTATGGAGAAGGTGAAAGCTATTCAAGAAAGCTTTTGGCGGCTCAAAGTAGACAAAAGGAGTATGCAGACCGAAAGGTAGAGACTTGGAGTTCATGGAAGGTGAACAAGTCTTGTTGAAGGTTTCACCCATGAAAGTGCGGTTCGGAAAAAGGGGTAAGTTAGTCCAAGGTACATTGGACCATTTGAGGCTTAAGCGAATAGGGGAGGTGGCTTATGAATTAGCCTTGCCCCCAGGGCTGTCCGGAGTGCATCCGGTGTTTCATGTATCTATGTGAAGAGATACCACGGAGATGGAAACTACATTATCCGTTGGGATTCAGTTTTGTTGGATGAGAACTTGACTTATGAAGAGGAACCGGTTGCTATATTAGATAGAGAAGTTCGCAAGTTGAGGTCGAGAGAGATTGCATCCATCAAAGTGCAATGGAAGAATCGACCGGTTGAAGAGGCTACTTGGAGAAGGAGGGCAGATATGCAAGAAAAATACCCACATCTGTTTACAGATTAGGTACTCCTTTTCGCCATTGTTTTCCTTCTTTTGATCGTTCGGGGACGAACGATGGGTAAATTGGTATCTATTGTAACGACCTGTTTAGTCGTTTTGAGCAACAGAGTGCATTTCTGGAAAAACTGGAAGAGACACGGTGTCCCGACGGACCGTCGTGGTCACGACGGCCCGTCGAGGGAGTGTCGTCCCATGGCACTTAGAATTTTGAAATTGGGTACTGAAAATCGACTCTCTGTAAATTGTGACGGACCTGCAGGACGTGCCGTCACATCCACTACGAACCGTCGTGAGTTCCCGTTGCAAAACACTTCAACTTTTGAGAATTTGGTGCAGAAACGAGTTTCTGACCGTCATGACGGAGGAACAGGACGGACCGTCACGGCTGTGACGGGCCGTCACAGGCCACTTGGAGCCGAGGGAAGCTGCGACGGACCACTGTGACGGACCGTCGCAGGCACGACGGCCCGTCACAGGTTGCGCAGTCCCAGGCAAACTAGGATTCCTCACACGTTTTAAGGGTCGTTTTTGACTATTCTTTCCTTAATTATAAAGATTGAGGGGGTAACATTAATAAGTCTAATACTTAGGGGTTAAAAAGGGTAACCTTAAGTTAATTAGTGGGGTTTATTGTCCTTTTTCACACTTAATTATATGATTAATTAGGGTAAAAGAAAGAGGGTTGAACATAAGAAAACAAAAGAGAAAAGAACAGAAAGAGGGATAGAGAGATCGATCGAGAGGCTGAGGAGAATAACAAAGCTTGGGAATTTCTTGTTGGTTCAATTCTTCGGTGGAGGTAGGTTATGGTTTTTATTTACGATACTCGTAGTGAACTCTTAATAGTGAATAATATGTGTTGATGATATTGTAAACCTGTCTATATGCTTAATTGTATGCTTGCATGAACATGATTATGTGATTTGATAAAGCAAGCATGATGAAAAACCATTGAATCCCAAATCTTGAAAGAAACTTTAATCTATGATATTAATGATAATGCCTTGGTATAAAAGAAGGCTTGATGAATTAAAGTATTGGGATTGATGATGCCTTGGTTTAGAGAAGGCTTGATGAACGGATATAAGAGATTAGTGGATCGAGTGTCACGTTCCGACACATAGTAGTGGATCGGAGTGTCACGTTCCGACACATAGTATTAGTGGTATCGGAGTGTCACGTTCCGACACATAGTATTAGTGGGACGGGTGTCACGAACCGACACGTAGATGTAGGGGATCGGAGTGTCACGTACCGACACATATAGGGGATCGGAGTGTCACGTTCCGACACATATAGGGGATCGAGTGTCACGTTCCGACACATATAGGGGATCGGAGTGTCACGTACCGACACATAGTAGTAGGGGATCGGAGTGTCACGTACCGACACAAGAGGAAGAAAGATAATGAATCTCGAAAGAGGTTAATATACTCAAAATAATGAACTTAATTCCCAAATGAGTATGGTATTGAGGCTTGAGTCCTCATGGATGAACTTGATGGTATTTATTGACGATTATAATACTTGTTGTTGCTACATGTCGAGTTTATAGTTGATTTATAATATTACTTAATATGTATTATCTTCTATTTTGAGTTGGCCGATGATATCTACTCAGTACGTGTGGTTGTACTGACCCCCTACTTATTGTTTTCCTCTTTGTTATTTGTGTTATGCAGCAAACGTTCTTCAACGTCGACTCAGCAGTAGATCAGCAGTCTTCACTCCATCATATGCCGCATCTTAAATCGGTGGAAGAGGGTGGCTAATGCGTCTAGCTTGGACTGGGTCTTCTTCTTCAAGTCTTATGCCTTGAACTTCCGGCATGGACTAGCTTTAGTTAATTTTGTTCTGAGACAGTTTTAGTTTAGTAATTTGACATAGATGTTCTTGTGATGATGACTTCCAGATTTTGGGGATAATATTAATAATAGTTTGAGTTGTTTTTATTTATGAAGTTAAGTCTTCCGCATTTCTTTCGATATTGTATTAAAATGTTAAGGGTTAAATTGGTTGGTTCGCTCACATAGGAGGGTAAATGTGGGTGCCAGTCGCGTCCCCGATTTGGGTCGTGACAAGAGCAGCGGCAAGAGGCCGTGGAAGAGGTCGTCGGAGGACGTCCTCTAGAGGAAGAGGACGAGCCCCTAGCCCATCTGATACTAGGGCGGTGACTCCTCCACCGACCGAGGAGGTGATAAGAGAGGGTGAGGAAGGGGAGAATGAACAAGTGCAAATGAGGAATTGCCACCCCAACCTACCCCAGAGATGATCAACCAGGTACTTGCTTATCTTAGCGGGTTATCCGATCAGGGTCAGGCACCTCCAGTGGTTTCTGCACCAACACCTCCGGTTTCAGAGATACGACATGCTGCTGCTGGGGCTCCTCGTATGGATGCCTCATTGGGAATAGGCACATTTCCACGTCTGACTACTGGGCCTATTATGACAAATGTTCAGCATGAACTTTTCAGTAAGTTCTTGAAATTGAAACCTCCAGTCTTTAAGGGTGCAGAATCAGAGGATGCCTACGATTTTCTGGTTGATTGTCACGAGCTACTACACAAGATGGGTATAGTAGAACGGTTTGGCGTTGAGTTCGTGAGCTATCAGTTTCAAGGGAACGCCAAAATGTGGTGGCGGTCACATGTTGAGTGTCAACCAACAGAGGCACCACCTATGACTTGGGAATCATTCTCTAGCTTGTTTATGGAGAAGTATATCCCAAGGACTTTGAGAGATAGAAAAAGGGATGAATTCTTGAGTCTAAAGCAAGGTAGGATGACGGTTAACGCATATGAGGCCAAATTCCGTGCATTATCCAGGTATGCCACCCAACTTTGTTTCAGTCCACAAGAACGGATTCGCCGTTTTGTGAAGGGGTTGAGGTCAGAATTGTGGATTTCAGCCTTACAGGTAGCGGCTACGGCAACATCCTTCCAAGAGGTGGTAGACTTTGTAATAGAGGTGGAAGGAGTGAAGCCAGATGACTTCACCACGACATCGACATCAAAAAGGTTTCGAAGGGGAGGTGAGTTTAATGGTTCTTACTCTAGAGGACAGAGTTCCGGAGGTTACTCAGTTCGACCAATTCAGTCTTCACTACAGACTGTAGTTGGGGGTCCACCTCAGAACGGTCAGCACTACTCCGAGAGACCTATGCCTGACTCCAGAGAGTGTTATGGATGTGTGGAGATTGGACATATTAGGAGGAATTGTCCAAAATAGAGCTACAGACCCCCAATAGCTAGAAGTAGAGGTGGTCATGGTAGAGGCCGCTTTTCTGGAGGACGTGGTGGTCGAGGTAATGGCGGTCACCACAACGGCAGAGGTGATGGGCAAACTGGAGCCACTACAACACAACATGGTAGGAGCAACGGACAGACAAGTAGGGCCCATTGTTACGCTTTTCCTGGGAGATCTGAAGCGGAGGCATCAGATGCTGTCATCACAGGTAACATTTTGATTTGTGATTGCATGGCTTCCGTATTGTTTGATCCTGGATCCACATTTTCTTATGTATCTTCCTCATTTGCTAATGGTCTGAATTTACATTGTGAATTGCTTGACACGCCTATTCGTGTTTCTACTCCGGTGGGTGAGTCTGTGATAGTTGAAAAGGTATATAGGTCTTGTTTGGTGAATTTTGTGGGGAGCAACACTTATGTAGATTTGGTTATTTTAGAAATGGGTGACTTTGATGTAATTCTGGGTATGACTTGGCTTTCTCCAAATTTTGCGATTTTGGATTGTAATGCTAAAACTGTGACGTTAGCCAAGCCTGGGGCAGATCCGTTAGTGTGGGAGGGCGATTACACTTCCAGTCCGGTGCGTATCATCTCCTTTCTTCGTGCTAAGAAAATGGTTAGAAAAGGGTGTTTAGCTTTCTTGGCACATCTCAAGGATGACACTACTCAAGTACCTTCGATTGAGTCAGTTTCGGTAGTCCGTGAGTTTTTGGATGTGTTCCCTGCAGATCTTCCTGGTATGCCACCAGATAGGGATATAGACTTCTGCATTGATTTGGAACCGGGTACTCGCCCCATTTCTATACCCTTTTATAGAATGGCTCCCACAGAGTTAAGAGAGTTAAAGGCCCAACTTCAAGAGTTGTTGAGCAAAGGCTTCATTAGACCAAGTGCATCTCCTTGGGGTGCTCCGGTGTTATTTGTGAAGAAGAAGGATGGGAGTTTTCGGATGTGCATAGACTACAGACAACTGAACAAGGTAACTATTAAGAACAAGTACCCCATTCCTCGCATTGATGACTTGTTCGATCAGTTACAAGGTGCTTGTGTCTTCTCTAAAATTGACTTGAGATCCGGTTATCATCAATTGAAAATACGGGCAACGGATGTGCAAAGACTGCTTTTCGAACTAGGTATGGGCACTACAAATGTTGTGGTAATGTCGTTTGGTCTTACTAATGCCCCTGCTGCCTTCATGAGCTTGATGAACGGGATTTTCAAGCCATATTTGGACCTCTTTGTGATCGTGTTTATTGATGATATACTGATATACTCCAAGAGTAAGAAGGAACATGAGGAGCATTTGAGAATGGTGTTAGAGTTGTTGAGGAAGAAAAAACTTTATGCGAAATTCTCCAAGTGTGAGTTTTGGCTAGATTCAGTGTCCTTCTTGGGGCACATGGTTTCTAAGGATGGAGTGATGGTGGATCCATCTAAGATTGAGACGGTGAAAAATTGGGTAAGACCTACTAATGTGTCAGAGATAAGGAGCTTTGTGGGGTTAGCTAGCTACTACCGCCGATTTGTCAAGGGATTCTCTTCTATTGCTTCCCAATTGTCGAACTTGACTAAGCAGAATGTTCCATTTGTATGGTCGGATGAGTGTGAGGAAAGCTTTCAGAAGCTCAAGACCTTGTTGACTCCTGCACCAATTCTTACATTGCCAGTAGAGGGTAAAAACTTCATCGTTTATTGTGATGCATCCTATTCGGGTTTGGGTGCAGTGCTAATGCAAGAGAAGAATGTGATTGCTTATGCTTCGAGGCAATTAAAGGTGCATGAACGTAACTATCCTACCCATGATTTGGAGTTGGCCGCGGTTGTATTTGCACTAAAGCAATGGAGACACTATTTGTATGGGGTTAAGTGTGAGGTCTATACGGATCATCGTAGCCTACAGTATGTCTTTACTCAGAAAGATTTGAACTTGAGACAGAGGAGATGGATGGAACTACTGAAGGACTACGACATCACTATCTTGTATCATCCGGGAAAAGCGAATGTTGTGGCGGATGCTTTGAGTAGAAAGGCCGGAAGCATGGGAAGTCTAGCTCATTTGCAAGTTTCTAGACGCCCATTGGCTAGAGAGGTTCAGAATCTGACTAATGACCTTATGAGGCTAGAAATAAATGAGAATGGAGGATTGTTAGCTTGTGTAGAGGCAAGATCTTCTTTTCTTGACAAGATCAAGGGAAGACAGTTTGATGATGGGAAACTAGGTTGAATTCGAGATAAAGTGTTGCGAGGAGAGGCTAAGGAAGCAATAATTGATGAGGAAGGTGTTTTGAGGATTAAGGGAAGGGTATGTGTACCCCGCATCGATGATTTGATCACCACTATTCTGACAGAGGCTCATAGTTCCGGATATTCGATACATCCTGGTGCAACCAAGATGTACCGCGACCTAAAACAACATTTCTGGTGGAGTAGAATGAAGCGTGACATTGTGGATTTTGTTGCCAAATGTCCAAATTGTCAGCAAGTAAAGTATGAACACCAGAGGCCCGGAGGAACACTTCAAAGAATGCCCATTCCTGAATGGAAGTGGGAGAGAATCGCGATGGACTTCGTGGTCGGACTTCCTAAAACATTGGGTAAGTACGACTCTATTTGGGTGATTGTTGATAGGTTAACTAAGTCCGCTCATTTTATTCAGGTCAAGGTGACCTACAATGCAGAGAAGTTAGCTAAAATCTACATCTCAGAAATCGTTTGGTTGCATGGAGTTCCACTCTCCATCATATCAGATAGAGGTACGCAGTTTACTTCTAAGTTTTGGAGGACATTACATGCTGAATTAGGTACTAGGTTGGACCTTAGTACTGCGTTTCACCCTCAGACTGATGGTCAGTCTGAGCGAACGATTCAAGTGTTGGAGGATATGCTTCGTGCATGTGTGATAGAGTTTGGTGGCCATTGGGATAACTTCTTAACTTTGGCAGAGTTTTCATACAATAATAGCTATCACTCCAGTATTGATATGGCCCCATTTGAAGCATTGTATGGGAGGAGGTGCAGATCTCCCATTGGGTGGTTCGATGCATTTAAGGTTAGACCTTGGGGTACTGACCTCTTGAGGGATTCGTTAGATAAGGTGAAGTGCATTCAAGGGAAGCTTCTAGCGGCGCAAAGTAGACAAAAGGAGTATGCAGACCGAAGGGTTAGAGACTTGGAGTTCATGGAGGGTGAACAAGTCTTGTTGAAGGTTTCACCCATGAAAGGGGTGATGCGGTTTGGAAAAAGGGGTAAGCTAAGTCCAAGGTATATTGGACCATTTGAAGTGCTTAAGCGAATAGGGGAGGTGGCTTATGAATTAGCCTTGCCCCCAGGGCTGTCCGGAGTGCATCCGGTATTTCACGTGTCCATGTTGAAAAGATACCACGGAGATGGAAACTACATTATCCGTTGGGATTCAGTTTTGCTTGATGAGAATTTGACTTATGAGGAGGAACCAGTTGCTATATTAGATAGAGAAGTTCGCAAATTGAGGTCGAGAGAGATTGCATCCATCAAAGTTCAATGGAAGAATCGACCGTTGAAGAGGCTACATGGGAGAAGGAGGCAGATATGCAAGAAAAATACCCACATCTGTTTACAGATTCAGGTACTCCTTTTCGCCATTGTTTTTCTTCTTTTGATCGTTCGGGGACGAACGATGGGTAAATTGGTATCTATTGTAACGACCTGTTTAGTCGTTTTGAGCAGCAGATTTTATTTCTGGAAAATTGGCTGAGGCAACGGACCCCACGACGGACCGTCACAGGCACGACGGACCGTCGCAGGTCTCGTTTCTACATACTTAGGAATTCTGAAATTGGGTACTGAAAATCGACTCTCTGTAATCTGTAATGGACCTGCAGGACGGGCTGTCATAGCTACGACGTACCGTCGTGAGCTCCCGTTGCAAAACACTTCAACTTTTGAGAATTTGGTACAGGGAACGAGTCTCTGATCGTCATGACGGAAGTGCAGGACGGACCGTCACAGGTGTGACGGACCGTCACAGTCCACTTGAGTTCTAAGGGGCTGCGACGACCTGCGTGACGGACCGTCGCAGGCACGACGGGCCGTCACAGGTTGCGCAAATCCCAGGCAGAATCGGATTTCTTTACACGTTTTAAGGGACGTATTGGACTATTCTTTCCTTAATTATAAAGTTAGAGGGTTAATATTAATAAGTCTAATTACTTGGGGGTTAAAAGAGGTAACCTTAAGTTAATTAGTGGGTTTTATTGTCCTCTTTTACACTTAATTATATGTTAATTAGGGTAAAAGAAAGAGGGTTTGAACAAAAGAAAACAGAAAGAACAAGAAAGAGAGAGAGAGAGCAGTCGATCGAAGAGGAGAGAACAAGGCTTTGGGAAAAACTCTTGCTTGATCACTAATCTTCGGTGGAGGTAGGTTATGGTTTTTACGATATTCGTAGTGAACTCTTAATAGTGAATGATATGTATTGGTGGTATTGTAAACCTGTCTATATGCTTAATTGTATGCTTGCATGAATATGATTATGTGATTTTGATAAAACAAGCATGATGAAAACCCTTGAATCCCAAATCTTGAAAGAAACTTTAATCTACGTTATTAATGATGATGCCTTGGTATAAAAGAAGGCTTGATGAATTAAAGTAATGGGATTGGTGATGCATTGGTATAGAGAAGGCTTGATGAACGGATAGAATGAGGTTAGTGGATCGGAGTGTCACGTTCCGACACATAGTATTAGTGGATCGGAGTGTCACGTTCCGACACATAGTATTAGTGGGACGGGTGTCACAAACCGACACGTAGAATTAGGGGATCGGAGTGTCACGTACCGACACATGTAGGGGATCGGAGTGTCACGTTCCGACACATATAGGAGATCGGAGTGTCACGTACCGACACATATAGGGGATCGGGTGTCACGAATCGACACGTAGAATTAGGGGATCGGAGTGTCACGTACCGACACATAGTGGTAGGGGATCGGAGTGTCACGTACTGACACAAGAGGAAGAAAGATAATGAATCTTGAAAGATGATAAATATACTCAATCTAATAAACTTAATTCCCAAATGAGTATGGTATGGAGGCTTGAGCCCTCATGGATGAACTTGATGGTACTTGTTGATGATTATAGTACTTGTTGTTGCTACATGTTGAGTTTATAGTTGATTTATAATATTACTTGATATATATTATCTTCTATTTTGAGTTGGCCGATGATATCTACTCAGTACTTGTGGTTGTACTGACCCCCTACTTTTATGTTTTCTTCTTTGTTATTTGTGTAATGCAGCAAACGTTCCGTCAACTTCAACTCAACAGTAATTCGAGCCAGTCTTCGTCATACCGGATCTCAGGGTGAGCTAACGCTTCTAGCTTGGACCGGATCTTCTTCTTCAAGTCTTGATGCCTTGACTTCCGGCATGGACTAGATTCTTATGTATTTTTAACTTCTTAGACATTCTTAGATAGTAATTTGATCATAGATGTTCTTGTGTTGATGACTTCCAGATTTTGGGGATAATAATAATAGTTTTGAATTGTTTCATTAATGAGTTTAAGTCTTCCGCATTATTTTCTGTTGATATATGTTGAAATGTTAAGGATTAAATTGGTTGGTTCGCTCACATAGGAGGGTAAAATGTGGGTGCCAGTCGCGGCCCGATTTGGGTCGTGACAGTGTCATTTTATATTTTATTTCTTTCAATAATTGGATTATAATATTTGTTATTTATAAAATTTATGTATAAATTATTGTACTTTATCTATTGTACCCCTGATAAAGTAATTTATTAATCTTAAAAGTATATTCATCATAAAGTTGACTTAAAAAAACATTGAATAAGGATAGAAAGGTAAAATCATATTATTTTTTAATACAAGTGTAAAGTAAAAGAATGACGTATAATTTGAAACGGAGGGAGTAGAATAAGTTCTCTTAGAAGCACTTCCAAGGCATATTAGAGGTTGTAACAATTAAAATGACATATAATATATACAAATTCATGTATTAGAGTTATTACTTTACGTTTAACTAGAACTGAGAAAGGCTCTCTTAACTCTTAGTAGAAGTGGTATAGTTATTAGCCTAGCCCAATTCATTTGCAAATCTTATACATGAAATTGCCCTACTACCTAAAAACTATTTTCTTTATTTCATATTACTTAATCTCTTTTTATTTTGTATAGTGCTTAAAAAATCATTCAAAAAATTAATTTTACTAACTTACCATTTAAATTATATTTTGGAATTATACATATAAACGTAAACACTTTAAAAAAGAATTATGACAAGGGTAATATAAAAAGAAATGAACTAATGTTTTTTATTTATTTAATAAGATGGACAACTAATATGAGACAACTATTTTTAATATATTAGTGATCAACTAATATAGAACAGAGAGGAAGTAATTCACATGCCCAAAATAATATCGGTCATTGGTAGAATTGAAATACTTAAGTGTAATGCATAAGCTAATAAAATTAATCTTAAAAGATCTTGAGTAAGAAGATAAACAAGAATACTGAAAGACATAAACATTTAATGTAGTTCGGTCAATTGACCTACATTTACATAAGACATGAGTAATTTACTAGTGAGAGTATAAATATCGAGAGAAGTAATCTCATTATATTCACTAGAAATAAAATGAGGTTCAAACAAGTGATAACGTATAGCTTGTGCGTTCCTTTTCCTACACAATACTCTCAAAAATCCCTTACTATGTTAGAATGAATGGCTTTATACTTCTTTTTTATTAATTTTTTTAATTTATGATAATAAATCCAAGATTTTACTATTTTTTTGGGTAGAAAAACCAAGACAATTAATACCCAACAGTCATATAGTGGGGGTAACTTACAAAATTGACTATATTTATTGGGTTATTCAAGTTCAATATTTATAAGTATAGTATTTATAAAAAATGACTACATTTTAGCTCTTTTTCTAGCTATATTATTATATTTTTTTTATTTTTCTATTTATACATTGATACAATTTTAATTACAATGAACTAAATAAGAGAACTATACTAATTGTATCAAAATAGTCTCTTTATTTTAATATTTAAAGTATAAATATATCAAAGATACAAGTATTTATAAAATTTAAGATATTAATATATTAAACAAGATAAAGTGTAGTTAAACAAAAAATGAATACACTAATATAGTCTATATATCCATTGTTATTAAACAAAAGATGAATATATTTGACAATACAGAAAAAAAATGAAAAATAATAGAATGTGTAGGTAGCAAAAGTGTGCAAGTATTCGGTGCATAAAAAATGAAAAAGAAAATGTCAATCTCTTTTTGGTCAAGTTTATCTTATAATACTTGAGGCTTGGTGTTGACTCATGTATTTATTTATAAAAAAAATAGTATTAATGTATCCAATTATACTTGTATTACCTAATTAACCTTTTAAATTCGATAGATTACTTATGTATCCAAAATATACTTGTATTCATATAACACCATTTCAATTTGTGTTAATATTAAAATACAAGTGATTCAATTTTTTTTTTAGATATCTATGTATATAAACTGTTATACTATATACAAATTTGACAATCACCCAAACTTCAATCTCTTTTTGTTCGTGTTCTTCGTGTACTACTGTTTTTATAACTGTAGTCATTGTAATGTAAAAACGAGTCAATCGAAAGCCCATAAAAGTAGATGCAATATATATGTATACAAATATGATCTTCATAAAAACGAGGAAAAAATCAATTAATTGATATCTGATGAATTCAAATTACAAAACTTGTTTCTAAAATCATCAAAAGATCTTAAATTGAAAGAAATATGGGAGAAAAATATATGAATTTTGTGATATAGGAAGATTGATGAAAGAGAAAGTATTAGTGAGGGTAAACACAGGGAACCAATCACATAAAATATACCTATACATAATAAATTATGTGTTTAATAATAACTTTCCTATTTAATATTAATAACTTTTCTAATTATTTATATATATAATTAAATTTTCTATTTATTGTGTAATTATATCCATATAATATGAAAAAAGTGAATTTTAGCTATTTATTTTAAATATATATTAATGTTTGCCATATTTTTTAGTTTTTCTAGAGGGGGTTAACTCTAATTATTCGAAGGATTTTCTTACCTTTTTCTTGACAGTGTGATTCTTTTTCTTAAATTACTCGCTGACCTTTTCAATATAAATATGATATTTGAAAAGTTTTATTCAACAAAATTATTGTTCAAGAAACATAACTTTCAACATAAAAATAATTTTTAAAAATTATATTTATTTATTTTATTTTTAAAATTTAGAGATAATTTACCACACATATATTATCCTTGTTACTGGAAACTGGACATGTTAATTGGTTGTACAACTTCTAAAGTATGTGTTTGATTGATTACAATTATTTAGATAACTTACACTCTAATGATTCATTTTTGCTTGTCTATATTGGCTCGATACACTCTTTAAAAAGCCAAAAATAAAATTATAATTTTATTATAATACTCTTATTAATTATAACAAAGTATAAAAGTAAAAAATATATTTAATAATAAGGAAATAATAGACATAAAATGATAATAATCTCTTATTTTTTAAAGGAAAAAGGGTCTGATATACCCATCAACTTTGTCATTTGGAGCTGATATACCCCTCGTTATAAAAGTGGCTCATATATGCCCTTACCGTTATACAAACGGCTCACATATACCCCTGCCGTTACAAATGGCTCACATATACCCTTCATTTAACGGAAGTTGAAAAATTAGTTTTAAATTTATATTTATTACTTCTAATTTTTGTAAAGAAATTATTTAGGGGTATATATGATTCTTCTATAAAAGTTCAAGGTATATTTTCATTTTTTTCATACATAATTTTTTGACTTCTTTTATTATTATTATTTGAGTTTCTTATTCTTATTTTGTTTTTTTCTTTCATTCCTTAGTTTAAAGAAAAAAATTTAAACTATTTTTTTGTGTGTATTGTAATTTAATTTCGTATGCGAAGAAAGAATTTGGCCATCTACAATAAGTTTTTACAAGAATATTAGTGAAACATAAATAAATTTGATTATCAAAATAATAATTATAAATTAGTCATTGAAACGAAAAAGTCAAAAAAAAATATGTTTGACGAGGATTAAATTTACTCATATGGGATTATATTTTTTAGAAAAAAATGATAAAAATTTAGATTAAAATTATTTCTTTTTCATTTTTGTTAGAAGAAAAGGGTATATGTGAGCCATTTGTTTACAAGTAGGGGTATATATGTGCCACTTTTATAACGAGGGGTATATCAGCTCTAAATCACAAAGTTGAGGGGTATATCAGACCCTTTTCCCTTTTTTAAATTGAATAACTAAGACCAACATCTATTTTTAGTATAATAACCAAATAAAAGTGAAGAAAAAAATTAATAACTAAAAATGATATAGTAAAAATATTATTTATTTATTATTTCTTAAGAGTGAGTCAAGTCATGCTGAACCGAGAAATATGTATATTTCTATTGTATAGAAGAGTGAAGTGGGAGGATGTGCTAAAAAAAACTATTAAGAAAAAATAATAAGTAATTTTAAAAACATTTTTTGATATATGAAATGAATAATGATCAAGGGTAAAAATGTAATTTCACACTAATAAAAATCTACCAAGAATGATAATAAGAAAATGAAATAGTTCTAGAAACATCTCAAGTTATTGTTATTACCATTAACTTATTTTATTATTACTTCACTTTCTTTTCTTTTGTGAGTTATTGTTATTACCATTAACTTATTTTATTATTACTCTATTTTACTACTACTTTAATTTAATTCTTAATATTTTTTCAATTCATTATGCTTATAAAAAATATTTCTTTTTATATAAAAATTTATCATTAATTAATTATTTCCATCTTTATTTTGGTTCTAATTGATATACTTGAAAATAAATAAGTGTGATAAAATTAATAATATATATAGATTGAAAGTAAAGAAAAAAAAGTTAAAAAGTAACTTTACAAATAAAAATGAATAGGATGATATATTTGTATTAAAGACGACCAAGAATAAAAATGTAATTTCATACTAACAAAATTATATCAAGAATAAATAATCTAGAAACATCTTTCTATATATGAAGTGAAAGATGATCAAAGGTAAACTGTCACTTCCTGCAAACAAAAATCTACCAAGAATGATAACAAGAAAGTTAAATAGTTCTAGAAATATCTTTAATTATTCTTATTAGTATTGCCTCATTTTTGTTATTTCTTATTTTTTTATGAGTTATTGTGATATCTATTTATCATACAAAAGTAAATAAATTATGATTACGCTTAGCTCTTACAATTATATACCAAGTATAATAATATTAGGTAAAATCAATGAAAATTAAAACTACAATTTATATGTATATTTAAATTTTGTTTATTGAAATATTTTTAAATTTTGTGATCTTGAATATGCTATAAAAAATGTAAAAATTCAGAAAATTATTTTTTTTTTTGAAATGAAATTAAAAAATAAGTTCATATAAATCGAAAAGGAGGGAGTCATATATTAAATATGAAATATAATGATTCGAAAAGTTTAATTCTTCATATTAATTTCTAATTTGTTACATATTTAAAAATTACATAAATAAGAAGCTTAAAAAGCAATGTAACAATTTAAGATATTTTTAGAGAAAACATAATGAAATTTGGTTGACTCCCTTATTTTTATCAAAAAAATTGCATATATTATTTGAAAATAACGTAAGAACTGACAACTAAAAATATGTGAGAACCATATAAGAAATTTTGTGAATTTTCCTAAAATCACTTGTATCACATAAAATGAAATAAATAGAGTAACATATATTATTCGAAAATGACATAAAGGAGATATAAATTAACAATTATTTAAAAAAAAACACACATAAAAATTTAGTTTACTTTTTCAAATTTTATTTGTGTCGCATAAATTGGAAGAAAAAAATAAAATACGTTGGGTCTGCGCTGGCGCAGACACTTGAGCTAGTACATTTATATATATACTAGATATGAAAGGGCCCATTAACGGCCCCAGTATTTCAATCTTAAATTTATTATTTCGTGATTAAATATTAAAATGCATATCTGTATCGCGGATTTACTCTCATACAGTTTTTTCTTGACCGTTCATCATTATTAACTATCGAAAACTCATTTAATCATAACAATATCTTTCCTCCCACAAATAATAACCTAGAATTCATAATTCACATTCAAGGTAGAGCTAAGAGTTTAACTCTTGAGAGTTATTTCAAATCTTTTTTAGAAAGTACCTTTGAGTCTTTTGAGGAGTCTTCTTTAATTTCTAATAACTTGTTCAAGACTTAAGTAAGTGGGTATGAGAATAATGAAAATCTATTCATGAGTCTACATTATCATCGAGATCCTTCATATCATGAATCATAACTCTTAAATTCATAATTCAAATTCAAGAAAAAGCTAAGAGTAGAGTTCAAGAAGGTCTTTGAGTTCAATTGTGAATCATTTGAGATCAACTATTGATTTGGGCTAAGTTTTGATGAAGTAAGTATGAGAATGAGAAAAATATATACATGAATTTCATATTGTTATTTAGACCCTCAAGTCGAGTCATTCATGCGCATAAATTTGGCATGAACTTCATAAGTTGAGTATCTTTGAGAGGAATATTTTCTTCAAGGTCTAAGTCTTGAGTATTGAGTTTCTAATCATTTAGGGATTATATTCCTAATCATGGGGCTACAACGTGTTACCCACGAAGGTCCTTGAGTTGAGAAATTCATGCATATACACTACAACAAGTTTGATTATCAGGAATAAATAATTTTGTCATTTATAACCATATTTCGTCACTAAAAAATCTTGTGAGACGAAAAATAATTCGTCACTAAAAGTATACAAAGACGATTTAGTGTTTCGTCGCTGAAAATATTATATTAACTACAAAAAGAAAAATCGTTCCCAGATCCTTAAACAATTGTGACTAAATTATTTGTCGTAAAAAGTACGTTTATTTTTTTGTCGTTAGTAATATGTTTTGTCACTAAAAAGGTTACTACTACCGATACAATTATATTGTCGCTAGTTATTTTTACTTCAACCAGTGACAAAATCTATTGTCTTAATAGTTAACTGCATTTCATAGTTGAAGAAAATCTAATTTCTCCACTAATGACTATATTTTATATACAAAAAATTAATTTGTTCTTTAACGTATTAGGGATAAATTTATCGTTACAAAAAAAGTTTATTTTGCGCTGATATAATATATATAAAAATAATAAAATAACCATTAAAGAATATAGTGCATCAACATTAAGTGATATTGCTTCTCTCTTAACAAATATCTCTATTCTGAGATTTGGATATGATTTTTTTTAATAGGGAGCGCTATATTCGAATAGGCCTTATTTCGACGCAAAGTATAACTAATCGAA
Organism: Solanum peruvianum; assembly: GCA_027705065.1. NCBI lineage: Eukaryota > Viridiplantae > Streptophyta > Magnoliopsida > Solanales > Solanaceae > Solanum > Solanum peruvianum. Next base: position 52,302 of record JAKWJD010001000.1, on the reverse strand, counting down.
TTTCCATATGAATATCTCATAATTATTAAAATTACTATTAGGAATTTGCTACTTTTGCCATCTCTTTCTAAATAGTAACCAACTTAAATTTATTTACTTCTCTAACCAATGTATTGATTTCGATTCTTAACTTCTTATTTGAGACAAAAGAATAGCAATATTAAGTAAATAAAGTAATTAATCTACTATAATTAAATAAATTTTAATTTGATTAATTTTAAAATATAAAACATTTTATCATCAAAATATTCTTATTATCAATGTACGTAAATTGAACATGAAAAATATTTATTATTTCTCTTCAATATTTGATTCACAAAATTTTAAAACTCTAACCAAAGAACTATTATTATAAATTTAGTAAGATTCTTAGTTTACTTTAATTTCATTTAGTTTATCTATCTATCTATTTTATTTTTTATTTTTTATTTTTATTTTTATTTTAATGCTCCCTAATTAAAATATTTTTATCGTAATTTGATACATTTTAAATCATATTTATTTTAGTGCAAAAAGAAAAGGTGTTAATAAAACATAATAAAATAATAAGTACTCTTCTAAAAAAATGGGTCCCACAATTTTAGATAGACACATGGTCATCATAATTACAATTTTATATTATCCTTGAAAGTGAGATTATTTATAATTTTGTCATTGATTGTCTCTTGCTTCGCTCTTTTATATATATATATATAATATATATATATATATATATATATATATATATATATATATATATATATATATATATATGCATCTTTTTGTTAATTGTGCCAATAAATACTTGCTAGAGAATTATCAATTGGTCATAGAGTTACACCCTCACCATTTATGTCATTAATTATGTTTGAACCAACCTACACCTTTTGGCACATGGCTTGCAAGTTGATCTCAAATTGTATTATATATTATATACCTAAAAGTGGATAAAATTTCAATTCATTTCTTCATTGAGGACAACAAAATAGGGATTGAAGAATCTTCCAAATTGGATAAGTTGTGATATATTGATATTTTTGCTTGGCACAAAAAGCTCCAAATCAATAGAGTATTTAACAAACATGGAAGATAGAGTCTTCGCAATTTTTAAAAAATAAAAAATAGCTTTGCTAGCATGATCTAACCAACCACCACTTTTAACAATCATTTTTTTTTTTTTGTTTTCTAGTGAAGGGGAATTTTGTCCTTTTAAGAGTTGGCATTGTGTGACTAGGAGGTTTTCGAAGTTATGGAAACAATCTCTTCTAGTAATATAAGATTATACGATTTGTTTTTAATTTTTTATTTATTTTTGAATCAAATATCTATTAAGAAAATAATTATTGATATAATGAGTTTACTATATTATTCATATTAATGGTGAAGTGGATGAATTAAAATTTTTAAATTTTCAAAAAGTTCTATCATTTATAAAGTAATGAGTATAATAGTTCAAAAAAAATTGTTCTTTTTTAATTTATCAAAATGAACAAGATATTTGAAATAACTATATAAGAAAAAATAGATAGTAATTAGGGACAGAGAAAATATAAAATAGATTCAGTATTATTTAACTCTTTCTCAAACTTTACACATAGGGAAGCTTAATGCACTAGGTATCCCTTTACTTGCATCCGAAACAACTTGTTAGCTTATATAAAATTAAATCCATTGATTTATCAACAATAGCAATATACCTAGCTTATCTTACAAGTTTGGTTTGAAAAGGTGGTGTGTATACTATTTTATTTTTGTCTCCTGTTTTGTTAAGGTAGATAGGTTATTTCTAATGGATCTTTAATTCGAATAAAACATATCAAAATAAGTAGGGAAAGGAAATAATGAAGCAAGTCATGCTGACAATAACATATACTAGGAATGTGCAAAAAATGAACTGATCAATAAAGCAAATTGAAAAAATGTTATTGAGTTATTGGGTTTTTAACGGGTTTAAAAAAATTTATTAGGTTGTTGATTCAGTTTTGATTTTTACTATTGGATTATTGGGTAAACTGATAACACAATAAGACAGTTTTAATTTACTATTTTACCCTTCCTAAAATTAGATATTAATAATTTAATGTAATACTAGACACTATAACTATATGAAATTATTATTACTTTACGCTAGGGGTGTACATGACCGGGTTGGTTCGGGTTTTTCAAATATCAAACCAAATTATTTGTGTCGAAATAAACCAAACCAAACTAATAAAATTTGGGTTTTTCAACTTTGAGTTTTTCAAGTTTCTTCGGGTTTTTTCGACAAAGTATTCATACCAACATATAATTTACTTGTACTTCAAATATTTCTTTAGTCCTAACAAAATGCAACTAGCTAAGTTATTTCTCAAGAAAATAACAAAAAAGTATGATTTGATTAATGACACTAAAATATCCAACAAAAACAATAATAAACTCGCGTAAAATAAATATTGCAAATTAATAAGTCATAATGAAATTAATCATAATTTAAAGTACTAAATCATGCTAAAATAAGTTTAGTAAGTATTAGTTACATGACTATATATTAAAAGAAAGTAAAATTAGATCATGTATTTTAATTTTTTTAAATCTATGTAAAATTAAAAAACAAATCAATGTTGTTGTCATTCTTAGTGTTGAATTGATTTCTTCTTGCATTAGTATTAATTTATTTTTTTTAAACTTTATTATAATTAACAAAATGTATGGACTATAATCTCTATTAGATCATTAAGAATTCTAACTTCCAAACATGAAATAAATATATTAAAAAATAAAAACTATGAAAAAGTATAAGAGATATTTAAAGATTATATCAAAGTAAGTATTTTTACGTATAAAATAAAATTTTAAAATCATCTATATAATGTCAGGTTGGTTTGATCTCGGGTTGTTTTTTTTTTTAGTTGAAACCAAGCAATTCCAAATATAGTCGGATTTTCTTTTTCAATACCAAACCATTAGTCGGGTTTTTTTTTTGTTTGACTCGATTTGCAGTTTGGTTCGATTTTCGGTTCGATTTTGTACACCCCTACTTTACTCACTTCATACAAGGCCACTTCACTATTGTAGCTATTTGATTTTAGTTTTATGTTTAGGTTTATAATTTGATCAACATAAAAAATTCATACTATATTTTGACGGTGAAATGTAATTATAACCTTTGTACTATATTTTCTCTTATTGATGCAATTTCTCATTATCTTTCATGTTTTACTATGTGAAAGCGTTAAGAAAATCGAGAAGTCATATAATATTTTATAAAATTTTCTTTTTGGATAAACTGAAAGCCGAACCGATAACGATCAAAACCGATAAACCGAAAATTGATAAGAAAAATATTTTATTATTGATTTGTTATTTGGGTTAACATATTTAAAAACCAAATAATGATAAACCGAATCGATAACACATAAACTGAACCAAATCGACCGATGCACAACCTCTAACACAGACGAGAGCAACTCATTGATTCATCAACAACAACATACTCAGTGTATCTCACATGTAGGATTTGAGGTTGATGGTGTGTACACAACCTTAGTTCTGCCTTGTGAAGGTAGAGAAGCTGTTTCCAATAGATCCCCGGGTTAAATAAAGCATATCAAAATTAAGCATGAAAAGGAAATACAATGATGAAGCAACTCATAGTGACAATAACATAGCTGAGAGCAATTCATTGATTTATCATGAACACCAACAACGATATAACTGATTTATCTCATAAGTGGGGTTTTGGGATGATTGCATCTGCAACCTTATTCTTATTTTGTGAAGGTAGGAACGTTGTTTCCGATAAATCCTCCGCTAAAATAAAGCATATCAAAATCAAGTATGTAAAGGAAATAGAAGCTAAGTCATACGACAATAATGCAGACCAGAGCAATTCATTCGTTTATCAGTTATACCAAATAAAAGGACTATGAAAAACACAATGATTTTAGAGATGCAAGGAGAAAAAAAAGGCAAACAGCTAATATGTAGAGATCCATCAGAGCAATTCATAATATTAGTAACATTCTTGAACAAATGTTTTGACCAATGACAAAGTAGTGAAAGTAAATTGTGTATACTGAAAAAGCTCAGAAGAAATGACCACCTTGTAACCAAAAAAATCCACCAACTCAAAATATACGATTTTCAGATGGTATCATGTATCTTCCCTTCAAAATATTTGCTAATATAAATGTTGATGAGCAAAAGCACTATAAAAAAACCTGCAATGTACATTTCTGAACAACGTCGTGGAATATAAACATTCAACTACTATCTGGGATCCAGATGTGCTTTCCTCGGGGAACAAAAGATGGAGAATTGAGGATCCCTACCGAAACAATTAGTTCTAGGTCCGTACTGTGGTTCATCATCATCACTGTCGATAGTACTTGCAGCAGTCCGGTTCTGATGACCTCTACACCGTAAAAGGAAGACATTGAAGTGGTAGCTGACCAAAGTTTCCCGGCTTTTGTTAGGAAAGAATTTGAATATCTCATTCCAAAAACTCTTGTCTGTCGACAAAGGGTTCATTTTTACTATATCCTGGAATTTCTGTTCTTCTTGTTTTGTCCAAGAAAGTGCAACGTCTTCGCCCATCAAATCAAATTTCCACCGATAAAAGGCTGATCCCAACTCAAGTTTAACCTTCCTTCGTTTCTCAGCGAGATGAAACCTGATGCATTCATAAGAAGCAGGGTATTGGCAGCCACATGTATCTTGCCTTCCTTTTCCAATAGGATCTCTTTCAATTAACATTCTTTTCTGTTCTTGTTTGTCTAGAGGCCATATTTGAGTACCCAACCATTTCAAGTCACTTTCACATTTCTCATGTCTCCATTTAGGAATATCTGCTTGAAACTGTGGCCCAACTGGTATTCGCTTTCGACGCTGGTTCCACAAAAGGCTAAGTCCTGACTCTTCCGATGAATCAGCAGGTCCATCAATCGGATCCTCATCACTTGGAGAGCTTGAGGATGATACGGATGAAAAATGTGTCTTCTTCACTGGATTTTTAGCGAGTAGGACTCGCTTGCTGCATCTCACTCTCTCAAGAGAAGCATTATCGTCATACATAGATGGATGCATCTTCTGTTTTATCTACAAGGCAAAGATAAATTCTGATTTAACAGAAGCTTCCATAAGAGTAAATTTGTGATTCTTCATAAAGCTTGAATATCAGCACAAATGATTCTATCCATTATATATATGAATGCAAGTGTTACTGAAAAGGCAAGGGTTCAAATGAGATGAATCTATGGAATTCAACTGTCTCTATGTGAAGATTCACTTAAATAGGCAATATAAATACAAAACAAAAGAACGACTGCGTCTTGGTCACTCATATATATATATATATATATATATATATATATATATATATATATATATATATATATATATATATATATATATAATATATATATATTATGAAGTCTTGGTCGCTCGTATAGCTACGTGCCAAGGAAAAATACATTCTAAGTATAAAAAGGGTCACTAAAGAAAACATGGAACTCTAGATGTGTGTATTCTTTTCACAAGCTGGACCTGTGAAGTGCATCGGTAACAACTCCAAAACATGCTACACAAAAATGCAAGATGGAATACAAAATCAGTATTTTTTGGACAAAGTGATTTCCTTCAGCAAATTAAAATGGAAGTACATTTAAAGTTACCCAGAAAAACTTAAGGACACATAATCAGGAAATACAAGGCGGACTGCAAGTGCCGAATCATCCCTACTGCATATAGTTATCAAGGACACCAAGACCCCATCAAATCACAATCTTTGTGCGGTCAATCCAAACTATAATGGGTGAACTATTTGGAGAATTAAATTCAGCCATCCAGATTAATTCTGCCGTTTTAGATGTATTTATCAATCAAATACAATGGAAAGTTGGAAATTAGTTAAGGTACAAAATTTTGGCATTTCAGCTTCTGCATTTTGTTCGTAAATCATACCGTCCAAAATCATGGAAGTTGCTATCGTTCACTATGATCATCATATATTAGAAGGGAAACTAAAAACCAAATAAAGAATTGTACTTATGATAATATCAATGTCATGGCCACATATGCCGATGAGCACTAAAAAATTAAATGGTCAGAACGTGGACCAAAATTATCTTCAACTGATATATTAAAGAGAGATGGGCGATTTATTTATAATTATATGTAATCAAACAACATTAAGCTCATAAAAAATGAAGAGAGTCAAGAACCAGTAAGTTTATCAAGATCCATCAAATACATACTAAACCGAAGATCCATAAAACATAAACCAACTGATTCAACCATATCACAACATCAACTCCATTAGGTGGGCAATGGTGGTTATTCTCCTCACCCCCCCACTCCCATCTCCCACCCCCCAAACTCCTAGATGACTTCATTTTTATCTTCTTTAAGATTTCATGGTTTCAACGAGGAGACAATTGCACAATATCTAATTTGCTTCCTACTTTATTCTTTTCCAAATTCCACTATCAAATAAAGTATGATTCCGAGATGACTTCTTTTTCATTACAAACTTGTTGCTTATGTTACTCAAAATTTTGTGCAACATAAACTCTGAGAATGTGGAGAAAAACAACGAATTTGATTGAGTGTCCATCTTTTGATTTACTCATGATGTAAAGGCACTGAACTGGTTGAGCTGCTCTATCTTTTTATGACAGTTGTGTCCGGACCAACTTGCTGTACCTCAACTAGTTTGATTGGGTACCTACAATCTCACACCAACACAAACACCGAGTAACTCTGACCGTCCAGGCTAAGTCAAATGGGACGAACCACCTACATTTTTTTGCATTATGCTGGGATCTGAACCTAAGACCTGATACCCCCCCCCCCCTCCCCCACTTTATTGACCACTAGGTCACACCCTCGGGTGCTTGGTTGAGCGTTGCTTTATTCCAGATTGGTTATTTGGTTTGGGCGGCTTACATTTATCATTCTACTGAATTCACCACAAACAGCTTGCAGTAACTAACACTATAAATCAGCAAGGAAACTGAAAAAAGCTAGAAAATGCTTAGATTGGCTTAGCCAGCTTGAAAGGGATAAAATTATACCAACTAGAAAAGAGATAAACCTTAAATTAGCTGAATTGCCTTAATTAAAAGAGCAAAGAGAAAACGCTAGCATGTAGTTTCTTACTTGAGTCGCTAGCAGTTCATCTCTTATGTAGATCAATTCTTGGATAATAACACTCTTCTAAGCCCATCCACATTTATACCAATGTTTTAAAAGGTAAAATTGGGACTCACCTTGGTAAAGAAATATACAAAATCCAAGAAGTGACCTTGGGAGTGAAAGTCACATGAGACTAATACCTCAATATGTAGGATGCATTCTGATGCAGGATCTATACCTTCTATTATCCACCCTGCACACCCCAAGAAAATCCCTTACGTGCTTTATGCCTTATATAGTTCTTTTATTACACCCTCGAAAACTTTTATTTTATTTATTCTTTTAAACATTTGACTATAGATTATATGTACGGTGTTCTATGACTAAGAATTTGGATATTTTGAATATTATTTTTCCTAGATAGTAAATCCCTTTTTTTTTTAATAACTGTGGTGATCGAGCCAACTTGCACGCACCTCGACAAATTCCACAGTATACCTGCTACCTCCCACCAACACAAGAACCGGGTAACTCTATCACTGGTGGAAGAAATCACCTTGTGTTTTTGTCTTTGCTGGGAACAGGATCTGAGACCTCATGGTTCTCATCCTACTTCATTAACCACCACGCACCATACCCTTGGGGTGCAAATAGCAAGTCGATATTTGAAAACATAAATCTTTTAAATTTTATATAATTTTTTACTGTATTTTTTTTATAGCTCTTCATAGTTTAGTCTGTTTTTCAATTTTTATAAAGAATATGAAGACAACAAATTTGTGATGCTAACACCCTGCCCCATTATAAGTGAAACATCCAATCCTGTGGCATCGTCTTTATATCACTTGCCTATATTAACAAACACTTTCCACTGATTGGATACAGAGACTGGTTAATCTTTTATCAGAGCCTAGATGATCCAGACATCGGCGATAACCTTTCTTTTTTCGTCATTCAAACTCAGGATTATTAACATCTGATCATCTTTCGCTTATAAGAACTGCAGGATCCAAGCACTGGTCTTCTTTGTTCTCTTTAATCCGACACTTCCAACATGTCTTTTTCATAGAAAATTGAAACTCTTAAACAATCCAAAATTAGAAAGTAGTTCAATACAGCCTTCTGATATTTGAAAGCAAATGCTAAGACAATGAGAAAGAATAGACAAGTACAAATGGCGATATATTATAATGATGCATCAGGGGTTAAATATTCAAAGCCCAAAAGTAGCGGGGAAAGTAAAGTACCTGCCATATCGAGCATTGAGCACTTGTATTTGCGCTTTTTTTCAAAAGCATTTCATCTCGCAGAAGCAGAACCTGCTTCCAACAAAGATCATTCCCATAAAACTTCCACTTAGACCTTTCTGGCAAAGACTCAATGGCAGGATCACAAGGATCTCTCGCAACGTTAGTAACCCACCTCAGCAAGTCCGTGTAAGACTCTCGTTTCCTCTTCCTATTGTTCTCATCTTCCCTTACAACACTCGACTTCATTAGCCCGATATCCACTATGCCACAGTCATCACTTTGTGCCTCACTGACAAACTCGTGACCAACATTGCTCGTGTCATCAACATCCTTAACAGTACTACATTCATTGAGGTCCACGCTTATCTTTCCATCAAACTTCACAGACTGTCTATTACTGAAAACAAAACGATCATCCTCGATACGATTAAACAACCGTTCATCAGCTGCAGCATCAAACTCACTTTTCTTTAAATCAACATTCACATATTCCTCATTTTCGTTCTTTTTTTCATCAGAAATTTTCATTAAAATCTTCCTTAAATCTAGCTCAAGCTCCATATGCCCCCACCCAAAAGCCAATCACACTTTCTCCCTTCACTCCAAGCACAGTTCACTAGTTCTGATCAATCAAAGAGAATTGCCACCACTCATTATATACGTTGAATCATACACTTCTTGCATTCTTTCATCATCGAAACCCAAACAAATCTCTCTTAATAATGTATCATAATACTCAATGTAGCCCAATTTTTCTATCAACAATTTCAAGTTACAATTATTTTTTTACAATCTTCAAAAACAGAGGATTAAAGCAATGCTCATTGTTCCATACTTTTTCGGGGTTTTTCAAGATTTTCAGACCCAACCCATCAATTTTCTCCAACAATCCTGCCATTGACATGGAAATTCAAAACCTATACACAAACACAGAAAAAAAAAAGAAAAAGAGAAGCACACATACAAAAAAAAGAAGAAAAGATTGTAACTTTTCACATAGAATATGAAAAGGGTTTCTCTAAAAAATCAAATTTCAAATCAATGTTGTAACAATCCAAAATTGTGATATCACTAGTAGGTTTTCAAAATTTTAATAATAATCTATAAATATTCAATAAATAAACTTAGAGCCTATGTCGAAAATTCGAATTAAAATTATTGAATTCGATCAAATCATATCCCTAACACTTTACGAAAATGTTCAAGATTAATTATTAGAGGGCAACATAATATTTGGTACAAAAAAAAAAAATTGGACCCCAAATAATTAAAGACCTAATAGGTCAAAGGGTGTTACAATTTTTTGAACAGGAAGAGTTTTATTAATAGATAATGAAATTGGGAAAAGAGAAAAAGATTTACCAGTAAAAATACCTTATTGGAAGGACAAGGTATAAGTTGTCAATTCTTGACCTTCTTTTAGGTTTTCAAAACCCTTTTTATTATTCAATAGAAAAAAATTTGTTGTTTTGATTTATGAGAGGAAAAAAAAAAGGGGTTGTGGGAGATCTAAGATTTGTAATAAAAAGGAAGTAGTGGAATGAGTTGTATGGAGACCAAAAAAATAAAAATAAAAAGTATTTGTTTAATTTATAGTTGGAATTATTGGCTTACTATAGTTTATTTTATTGGAAAGTTGGGTTGAGGAGATTTGGACTATGGTTGGGTAAAAGGGTAGTTTGGTCAATTTAAAGATTAACATATTTGAATCTCTTAGAATTAATAATAACTATCAAATATAAGTAAAACGATCACAAAATATTAGAGACTTTTTTTTTGTTTAAATTCTTCTTATAAAAACTTATTTGTTAGATGAAACATGCTTTGAAAACTAATAGTGGTGATGGTTTTAAGGTGGTGGTTATTATTGTGTTGATTATTTTAACGTGGTCATTGGTGGTTGGTGTGGTGGTTATGTGATAATGTCTATCATGTAGGGATGATAATGGGGCGGTGTGTGGAGGTGAGGATGGGGCGGGGCAGGTTTAGTTTAACCTGTAAAAATTTTAATCGGTCCCATGGGGTGGATTAATATATAACAAAGAGAAGTTGATAGCATAGTGACAAGTCCTTTCGAAATTATGTTGTGCGTCACTGGTTTTAAATTCAAAAAAATTTAAGGTTCCCATTTTTAAAGGTTAATTTTATATTTTTATTTTTTGAACCCCCTGAACGAAAATTTTGGATTCGTCACTACGCCCCGCCCAACATGACAATTTTTTTTTTCATTTTCAATCCACCCCACATATTTTTTTAATATTTTCTTTTTCTAGTTAAGTTTGATACTAAAAATAAATTCATTTTTCATTAAGTTTAATTAATTTAACAGAAAATGACTTTAAAATTTATTTTTTAGAGGTCAATTGAAAACATGTAACAAATTGTTTTCTTTAATTGAATCATTCTTATTTATTATCTTGAATATTTTAATATCTTTACACAAGTTATGTTAATAAATAATGTTCTATCACTCTTATAACACATAAAAAGTTAAAAGTTAAGTTTAAACCCATATAAAATCATATCTACTCGCAAACTCCTCGCTCGAATAACCTTAGCCCCACCCTATTTTCATTCCTACGTCATAGTTGAGCGTTGGTGTCCTGCTATGGAGGTGGTTGATGATAATGAATGTTGGTCAAGTAATTGTTGGTGTAGGTGATTTTATGGTGAATTTAGCATTAGTGATGGTTGTACAACAAATATGATTTTCATATGTAAGGGGTGACAATGGAAGATTTGTAAGAATACATGCTAAATATTAATTCACGATAATGTTGTAAATTCGTAAGTAGTAGAACAAATGACATAATTTAGTACACAATCTATATAATGTATATTTTATACATTACTAGATTGTGTCATTTGTTCTGCTATTTATGAGTTTGCAACATTACTATGAGTTAATATTATACGTGTTTATTAATATAACTGTCTGTTGAAAATCAAACGTCAGTACATATAAGATATTTATTGATATATAAAGTAAATAGAATAACACGTAGACATATGGAAACTCTCAAATGAATTAGCTATATAAAAAAGGGAAAATTGTATATATAATAGCAAACTAATAACCTAAAATAAATGGAGTAGCTAGGGTTTGATTTAATTGTGCTCCATAGCAAACGTTAGCTAAAGTTTGCCAGGCGTCTCTCTCCCAAAAATCTCGCTCGCTACTCTCCATTCTCGCTCGCCTCTCTCGCTTTATACACAAAAGTGTATAAATTCTGTTTCTGTTTTCTATAAAGCGAGAGAAAATTATTTATACACATGGAAAAATATATATTTTCGTGTTATATACTTAATCATACAATTTACAAATATTTTACTTCAAATATTGCAGAGAAAAAGGCCAACGAATTATACAATTGCGAATTATACAATTGGAGTGAAATACAATTTTCTCTAGCTTTATACAACAGAAGTGTATATATTGTGTTTCTGTTTTTGTATAAAGCGAGAGAAAAACATATATCTTCTCGCTATACACTTATAATTATGCAATATACATACATTTTAATTCGATTCAACTGTATGCAAAGCAAATTTTATAAAAAAATTGCAGCGAAATAGGCAGCGAATTATACAATTGTGCATTATACAATCGCAGTGAAATAGGATGGCGAATTATACAATTGCAGCGAAATAGGCCAGCAAATTATACAATTTAGGCCAGCGAATTATACAATTGTATATGTATAGCGAATTATACAGTTTTATGTTTGCTATGGAGCGTAATTATGCAAACTTTGCTATAACATCCAAATATGAATTTTTTGTTTGCTATATGTGAAAATTTCCCTATAAAAAATGAGCTAACATTAGCATTTTTAACATCTTTACATAAACATCATTAGAAATCTTTATATGCTCATGAGATTTTAAAATGTTTATATGATCATGATTGCTTATAACGCAAAAGAGATTTTAACGTTACATACCTTATTTTTAGACGTATTTTCTTATATCATGTCGTTGACGTCCTTCAATATCTAACTTTATCAATATCATGATATCATATTGGGACACTATAAGCAACTAATTAAGAAGCACAATAACATAGAAGCAACACAATAATAGCTTACAAGTGACAAACTTCATTAATACAACAAATGAATGGTATGTCATCGTATCCACAATTGTAAAACTGCTTTTATGGTCATAAATTCTTCCAAAGATTGCCATATAGTTCAAAAAATCTATATAATGTACATTTTAGATCACCTTATATGGTCCAACACTATGTCTCAAGACTTAGGCTTTGAAGCCTCACACTAAACATCAACTTATAGACTGTAAAAGTACTTGTACAAAAAACATATTGTGGATGGGAGATGCACAACTATGATTTGGTATGGGACTTTTTTTTTTTAAGGGAAATGGGTAAAAAATGTCCTTAACTTTGTTTTATTGGTTTACTACACCCTTATCGTTAAAATGAAGTTATTATTACCCCTGTCGTTACCAAACTTGTCGTATTTAACCTTCAATTGGATGAAAAATCTCAAATCAACAAAAATAACCCGATTTAATTAAATTAATCCATTTTAACCCGAGTCCAATCCATCTAATATATGACGGTTTTGTTAATCTTCATCCTTTTTTATATAAACATCAAGGCAAAAAACAATAGAGGAAAAATACATTTTTAAATATATGAATAACATTTCCATAACCTAATGGGATTAAGTAAATATAAGTAGGCCTAAAACCTCAACTTCCCCAACCTCATCGTGTCGGCGCCATTACAAAGCCCAAGCAATTCAGTAAGAAGATTTTATGTCATAATCATGAAGTGTTTCGTAGAACAATTTCCACATATCGAACACCCTATGTGCATACACAAAATTCACAGTGCAAGATTCAAAATTTTTCTTATTATCTATTATTCTCTACCATTTTATAAAATTACAAAAATCTCTCTTTTTTCTCAAATTTTCTCCTTTCCTGATACATAATTTTCAATCTTCCAATTTCACGATTTTCTCCTTTTTTATATGCCTATAATCTCTCCACTATATCACCAGTTACCTCCATTACTCTATTTTTTAAATTTTAAATGTTTCCTCTGCCCAATTAACGATTTAAAATTAATGAACAGTTTTAACCATTTTTTAAATTTTAAATGTTTCCTCTGCCCAATTAACGATTTAAAATTAATGAACAGTTTTAACCATTTTTAAAATTTTAAATGTTTCCTCTGCCCAATTAACGATTTAAAGTTAATGAATAGTTTTAATTTTTTTTCCAGATCTTCTTTTTACAGGATAACACAAACAAAGTCAATATTTATTGACTATGTATCAGTTTATTCTGCATGTGCAGTACAATTTTATAATCAAATTATGTTTATTATATTTATATTATTATTTTTTGTATATGACACATAGATACGTAAATTACATGGGCATAATTCATAAATACTAATTTATACTATATGTATCGATCTCAAAGCAAACAACAACGTATCTGGTAATAAAAAAATATTTATCAATTTAAATAAGATACATAAATAGTAATGTATTATGCATGTACTAATTTTTTTAGGCATGATACGTAAATTTGAATTTATACTAAATGTATCAATTACGCAGGAATTACCACATGGTAATGTATTGATCGTAAATCTAACATCTTATAAGCAACAATTATTTATATAATGTATCTAGTGTAAATACAATACTTATCAATTTAAACGATATTCATAAATAGTAATGTATAATGCACTAATTTTTTAAATATGATACGTAAATTTGAATTTATACTAAATATATCAAATTTTACATCTTATGAACAATAATTACGTATATAATGTATCTAGTATAAATACAATACTTATCAATTTTAACGACATTCATAATTAGTAATATATCATGAATTAAACTTTCAAATATGATACGAAAATTCACATTTATACTAAATGTATCAATTACATAGTAAGTACCACATGATAATGTATCGATCTCAAATATAGCATCTTATGAAAAATAATTACTTATTTAATGTATCTAGTCTAAATACAATACTTATCAATTTTAACAACATACATAAATAGTAAAATGCTAAGTAGCAAAAAATGAAAGGATCTTCAATGAATTAGGAGAAGAATTTAGCATCTCAAAATTTTCAACAATTTTGAATCAAAATTGAAAAGATCATCGATGAACTGGGAGAAGAATATTGAATCTCAAAATTTTTGACAATCTTGAATCAAAATTGAAAGGATATTGGATGAACTTGAAGATTCAAAAGAAAATCGTTTGTCCAACAACAATTTCATCACTTTTTTATCCTTCATAACTCACTCCGTTTACCTAAAATTTTGTCAATTTTTTAAAGATCATAACATGGTTTCAAGAAGAGTTTAGTCTTTCCACTTGCAACAATGGATAGTTATGGTGCACTTGGATCTTGACAACAATTAAATCAGTCTAACAAAAATCACTAGCAACCTTTGTGATGTCCATCAGGTATATCAAACAAATTCTTTAATGTATCTGCAACTGAAGCCATCATCTCGTCCATCTGCATACAAGTTTCGTCGCAGTCATGGCTGAAGGGGATAATGACAATATGTTTCTTTTCAGCGAGATTGGCTTGATCGATGGTACATCCTCTCAACAAAAAATTTTGAATTAAAAATGAAAGGTTGCTTCCGTGAACGTGGGGAGTATTTTGAAAATTTGAATTTCTTTGTTTGATTTAGGGTTTGCCTCTTTATGATTGAGAGTAAGAAGAAACGTAAGCGTAATTTATGGGATTTAATTAAATTTTCAAATTTTATTTCCTTTTTAGCACAACAGAATGATTCTTTCTTGTATTAGAATTAATGTATCCGGATGGTGACTTATGTATCTAAAAGGTATAAATTTTAAGGGATTATTGTAATTAGAAAAAGAATATGGATAAAATGTTATTTATTCCTTACATTATGAGATTTAAGTAAGTTATACTTTAAATAAATTGGGTTATTTTGGTCAATTTGGGGTTTCCATCCAATTAAGGGGCATATGTGACAAATTTGGTAACTGCACTTATAATAATGACTTCATTTTAACGGTAAGGACATGACTTCATTTTAACGGTAAGGACATATTCAATCGATAAAATAAAGTTAAAAAGATATTTTTTACTATTTTTCCTTTTTTTTAATGAAAGGGGGTACCTCGTTCATTGTCTCTCTCCTACTTTTTTTTACACCTAGCCCTCTTTTCACTTTCTTTCCCATCAACCTTTTCTATTTCCCATTTTACTAAGTTTTCGTTCAATTAGTTGATTGTTTTTTTAAAATAATTTTGAATGTTATTTATCAAATGGAGTACCTTTTATCATTTACATATTTATTTATTTTATTTGATAATTGACACATCTATTATTTTAATTTTTTAAGTACATCAAAAATATGAAAAGGAAAAATAAAGGAGGAAATTATTGGTAAATAGTAAATTTTTCACTCACAAGATAAACGTCTAGGCAGTCAATCGGTTAAACTATTAAAATCTTTGATTTGATATGTTTGATTGGTAGATTTTCCACCAAGCAAATCAAATAACATCATGTTTTATATTAATAGATTAAAAATAGTTGGTTATTTAATTAATTTTTATAGGGAAAATACCGAAGTACCCCCTCAACCTATGCCCGAAATCCCAGAGATACACTTATACTATACTAAGGTCCTATTACCCCCCTGAACTTATTTTATATGTAATTTTCTACCCCTTTTTAGCCTACGTGGCACTAGTTCGAAAAAAAAGTCAACCATCGTTGGGCCCACAAGATAGTGTCACGTAAGCTAAAAAGGGGTAAAAAATTATTAATAATATAAGTTCAGGGGGGTAATAGAACCTTAATATAGTATAAGTGTGTCTCTGAGATTTCGGGCATAGGTTGAGGGGGTACTTGGACATTATCCCATTTGTATATTATAAGAAAATAGTTACAATAAATATATGCATATAAAAAATTATATTTATTTTCGCATTATGGTTAATACTTTTTATATGATTATTCACCATAAACTAGATTACATCTAAATTTATGAAATAAATATAGCATTTACATCATATATCAAAAAGTTAAAATTACATTTATCGTTATATGCTTCAAATCAAACTAAAAAAAAATGAGAAAACTGAAAAAATATGAATTTATTTTTTATTTATAATATTATAAAAATCAATTAAGAAAGTTTAATTTTATCACCACTAAAAATAACCAATATATATATTATATAAATGTATCAATTGAGAATTTTAATTTATAGCTTAGTTGATCGATTATTCAAACTTTAACTCGTAAATAAATATTTTATCCTTCATCTTGTAATTTTCTCTTTCATTTTTCATCTCATATTCATGATAAAATAATTTTTATATTTTAAAAAATACTTATCAATTGTCAAAAATGAGAAAATAAATATATTATAAATAATAGAAAAAATTAGGTAAATAAAATTCACAATTGAAAAAAATTGATGAGAAAAATTAAACAAATAATTAGAAATATAAAACGTGTAAGGAAAAAAGGTGAAAAGTAGAGGAGAGACAATGCAGTATGAATGGGGTGAGACCCACACATTTTTTTATTCAAAATAATTCCTCATACACCAACTCATATCGATATAATACATATATTAGATCCTAAACTTAACTTCAAATTTTTACTTTGACCTCCAACTTTCATAATGCACAAGCAGACACTTTAACTATTCAACTTTTAAATAAATAAACACATGAGTTTTACATGACACAATACACGTAGGACAAAAAATGACATGTAGAACATGTGTGTCTATTTGTTCAACTTTATACAAGTTTAAGTGTCTACTTGTGCACACTCAAAGTTAAATGACATAAATGTGATTCGAAGCCAAGTTAAAAGGCACATTTATGTATTATGCCACTCATATCTATCTCTCGTACACCACACAATTTTTCACATACTTAGGGTCTGTTTAACCATGCGATATGGTATCATGATATGAAATTATGAGATTTGAAGTTTTGTGTGGACATGCATATGGAACTTTTGTGTTGTATTCTCAATCATTTATTCAATCTTATCAAATAAACAAAAATTTATAAAATTTCATAATAAACTATTTCAAAGCTACTCGTTTTCTACTTATGTAATTGTTTCATCTGACTTTAATTTAATAAAATAATTAAGCATAAATTGTAGTTTACTAGTCTTTAATAAAATCCTCCCACGTAGTATGGACAATTTCCTTAGGTTAACCTTGCATTTCTCGATCATGTGACCGATAAGACGAACCAACGTTGTTACTTTGAGCCACTTTGTTGGTCAATATTATCCGCAACTATATTTTTATGTTCATAGACCATAAATATTTCATCACTTTAACAATCAGTTGGTGTGAGTTAAAGTGACTATGTATTGGTAAGAATAATAAATTTTAAAAAGTAATGATGTGATTATAAATTTTATTTACATATGAAATAAATGGTTAGTAGATATAAATGTGGGCCTATTTTAATGAAATACAAACTCGTGGATCAATTTTTGTATTAACATATCTCAAATCATGATGTGGAATTCCCATATAATTCTGTATCATGTTTTTGAGGAATATGGAATCAACGTAAAATCGCATGTCCGAACGCTGATTCCATCTCACAATATCATATCGTGATATGGTATCGCATGGACAAACACCTACTTAGGCTTCAACAAGTCTAAATTATCTTTGTCACACCCCGAGCCTACACCCTGGACGGGATTGGAACTCGAAGACCATTGTCGGCCCCAAGCAAACCCTTGACCTGACTTACTTAACTCAGTGGAAGACAGTATGCATATTAATAAAGATCAATAACTGAACTGAATACTAAATAACTAAGAAAGATTAAAGGTCAAACATTCAACTTGACCAAAAGTAGCGACTACTAAGTCTTAACAATAAGAAATGATAATAATAAGACTCAAAGGACTAACATCTGACTATCTATGAAGCTTCTAAAACAACTAAAATAGATGCTGAGACAAACCGCACAACATCCTAATGAGCTAACTAGAAAACAATGAAAATAGATCCTCTGAAATGTAAGGAGGCTCATCGACTTCTGCTCACTGGATCAACGGTGCACCACAATGCTGATCCTAGTTACCAGTGTCTACATCATGAGACAATGCAGGTCAATTAGTATCAGTATATTGAATGTACGAGTATGCAAGTTGGAATGCTAAAACAACATAGGCTCAAAAGAGAACCCTTTGAAGAACCATGCAATTCTTCCTCAAAGTCTACTTGTATCAGTATATGTCAACTCATATTCATAATATCATACACCCTGGGCGGGATTGACACTCGAAGACCATTGCTGGCCCCAAGCGAACACTTGGCCTGACTTACTTAACTTAGCGGAACACAATATGCATATTAATAAAGATCAATAGCACGTAATTGAACTAAATACTACAAAAACTAAGAATGTTTAAAGGTGAAACATTCAACTTGGCCAAAAGTTGCAACCCAAGTCTTATCAATAAGAAATGATAATGAAAAGACTCAAAAGACTAACATTGACTGTCTATGATGCCTTCAAAACAACTGAGATGAATGTTGGGACAAATCGCACAACATCCGAATGAACCAACTAGAAAGTAATGAAAGTAGATTCTCCGAAATACAAAGAGGCTCATCGACTGACTCTGTGCGGCTCACTGGATCAACGGTGCAATGGAATGTTGATACTAGTTACATGTGTCTACATCATGAGATGATGCAGGTTAATTGGCATCAGTACATTGAATATATGAGTATGCAATTTGAATGTTAAAACAACATAGGCTCGAAAGAGATTCTGAAATAAATACTTACCTTGAATCTTCTCAACTCATGAATACTTACCTGAACTCACTTCATTAAAAAGTATTTTAAAAAAAGTGTAATATAAAGAAAGAGAAATTATTTAAAATATGATGTCAAGTGTCAACACATAATCATAATATCATAAAAGACATACTATGTTCTCTCTCAAAGTCTATTTATGCAATGCATGAATGAAGTCTCATATTTCCATTCATACTTAGCATAACCCCTTGAGGAACCATGCAATTACTGCTAACTCAGAGTTTTTCTAACCGTCAATCATCACTTAAAAGTTATAATGATGTTGCCAGCGCATCCTATATCTGACCAAAGGTATAGGACCTGAACTACTAAGTGGATCCACTAGTCTATTGTGAAAAAGGATTCATCTAAAAAGTATGACCCTTTTTCTACCCATGATGGCTACATGTTTGTGGGGGCCAATAGTTGTTTCAACTCTTTCCCATACCACTGCTCAATACTACTCCCAAAAATAATATATTATATTAGCTCTTTATGTTGAAAAACATATTTTTTTTTATTTGAGATAAGTGCTAAAAAACTTAGCTCAAAAGCTATTTTTGAAATTTCAGTTCCTCTCTTGCTTCATTTAAGAAGCAGTTACTCTTTTCTGAAAACTTTCCCGGAAGCTGTTTGAAAGAATCTCAGTTTTCATTCTTATTTAAATGTAGAAACATTTTAAATCTATTTGGGAATACATAATTCCTACATACTTCTTTGAAGAAAAGAACTTCAATTTTACTCTTTACTGAACTTAAAACTTAAGTCTCAAAACAAAGTTAAAAAATTTGTGAAAGACTCTTGAAAAACTTTAAACAATTTATCTTAACTTGACTTTTGACTTCTCTTATTAACTGCTCTTGACTTGACTTTTAACTGATCCTTGGACTGAATTATGGATTCAAGGATTATAATCTGTGATCTGAAAGATCTCATGATGTTTAGGAATGACTCTAGATAGCTAGACATAAGAAAAGACCAAAAATCAATATTTGAAGGTGGGTCTGCAACACGGAGAAGCTTTTAAAATTTAGTTTTGAAAACGTCATTTGAGGAAGAACACCTTGTGTCAGCACCGCGATGTTGTAACACCCCGTATCCAAAATAAACTGGAAATCAATTTTTCAAAAACAATTGTAGGTGCAATCAACGGTCACCATCTACGGACCGTAGTCTGATCTACGACACGTACTGGGGGTCTGTGGTTCACCACTGTAGCCCTCCAAACACAGCTCAGAAAAATTGGGCAAGTCTTGACCCACGGACTGACCTATAGTCTGTAGGTCAGACCACGGTCCATGGTCTGTGTTGGTGGATCAAGACTCTTATTACTAAACCTCTTACATGAACTATGGATGACCAGCAAGTACTGTCGTTCGATCTACTGTCCATAGGTCTGACCGTTGATGAAGGTTAGTAGTCAGTTAGGAGTAAAATGTTGGTGGGTCAACTTCAAATAGTCATAACTTTTAGCACAAAATGAATTAGGTGTCATATGACCTATGATTTGATAGCTAATTGAATTGTCTTTCCAAGGGCACCGAGTTTTCTAAAATCCGACCACTGAGTAAAATAGTTATGCCCATTTTAGTGAAAGCTCGTCGAGAGGACTAAAATGACGAACCCAAACGATGGGCCATCAATTGAACGACGGTCCGTCAGTCCAGATTGTCAATTGCTTCGTCAACAATTATTTAAGGGATTTATTGGTTTTTTCCTAATTCTTTTAACCCTACGATAGGTCTATTAAACCCTAAATCATGAGATTTTAGTCAGTTTAAGCCTAGAAACATATCTAATACTTACCTAAGTCAAAATCATTAATCAAGACTTAGAAAATTAGAAGCAACAAAGGAGAAAAAAAGTCAAGAACCCTAGTTCAAGAACGCAACAAGGTTCTATCAGTTCCAGCTCCAAAATCTAAAGATTTATCTGTGGTTTTCATCACTAGGTATGTGAGATTTCTCTAGTGGATTCCTTTCACCCATTGGGTCCCTAGATTTCAGTCAGATTATTGATTCCCTTATTATGATTAGACCTAATGTTTCTAAAACTTCAGCAGATTATCATGAATTAGTTAGTTATATGTTCCATATCAGATTACCATGTTATTATTCATATTATTGCATGAATTTCAGAATCCTAGCTATATATTTCTTTAGTTCTTGAATTACACATGTTAGGTCAGATATTCAGTTACTTTAGATATACATGCCTCATTTATTAATGCACCAATATCATATTAATTGTTGCATTCTCAGTTTGTATATTCAATTTGAGCTATCCAGTATTTACAGAAATTCAGTCATATATGTTAATCACTTAATTCATTGGGAGTAGCATAATACCGAGTTGGACTACGGTTCACCGTACCGAAATAGTATGTGAACTACTAGCCAAGTAGGTTGTATGTCCCCTCTATGGGCATCGATATATTGATCACGCCAGCATGTCTTTATACCTCTGGCATGGTATATTGGATCCTCTCGGTAGCGTGTATACATCAGACTACACCTTTAGCTTGTATGGTTTTATTATCGGTTATTAGTAGCTCCTACAATGTCAGTCAGACTCTATTGCATTGACCATATTTACAATTCAATTAGTATTTATTCTCATCATATCATAAATTTGGTCATCGCATCCAGATAGCTTAGAATTCAGTATATCAAGTTTAAAATATTATATTTGCTTTTGTGCTTGTTCAGTTATATTTTATTTCAGCTTTACTCTATCCTACATACTCGGTACTTTTCAAGTATTAACGCATATGTGCGCTAAATCTTCTCGTGATGTAGGATTAGGTTCTCAACATGCATATCATACTTAGATCAATTCCCAATCTCCAGTTCAGCAGAATCAGTGGTGA
The DNA here is from genome assembly GCA_027705065.1 of Solanum peruvianum. Lineage (NCBI taxonomy): Eukaryota > Viridiplantae > Streptophyta > Magnoliopsida > Solanales > Solanaceae > Solanum > Solanum peruvianum. The sequence continues at coordinate 30,230 of JAKWJD010001000.1, read as the reverse complement.
CTCCTTATTCTACGAGGACAATAGTCATGAGTTTTCATTTTAGTATATTTAGTCTTTTAATTTTAGTTTTTGCTAGACTTAATTGGGGCATGTCCCAACATTTCTAGTTATTTAGACGCTATTTTTGGACATACTTAGTTTCAGCTTAGTATTGAGTTAATATTTTCTTTGTATTAAACTCATCAGTTTCAATATATCAGTTATAGTATGTGGGTATTCCCCATTTTTTCACTTCAATTATGATTTAGCTTCTGCATCAATTTGTTATCTTTAGTATGCTCATGATCATTCCAGCAGGGTTAGCTTGGAACCACTTGTGGTCCTAGGTCCCTGTCCACGTCACGGGGGTAGCTCAGGGCATGATAGACATGATGCAGAATTATCAAATTTGGGAGGTGGGAGTGCGACAAGCCACTGATGTCAAATATCATCCGATGAAAATTCTTGTTTGTTTTTTTGTTGTAAACACTCTAGACTCCTTGGGTTTTGTATCCAAACACTTATAATTTATTAAATCTTAAAAATACATCAAATTCTACTCAAAATCAACCTAATTTCATGGATTATATTCGAACAACACCTTAACGATTCCAAAAAATCAAGGTTTTAATGTAACTTCATCAAACCCATCATGAACTCAATTTCTAAGCTTACAAGAACTTAATTCGCTGAAATAGTCATGATTGGCGCGTGGGTGAATTAACCCAAAGCTATGTGATCTCATATACCTTGTAGAGATCCCCCAAAGAAATTCAAAAACTAAACTCGAAGATCTTTGTGAATCTTGCTTCTCTTCTCATTTCTCCTCTTATTCTCTCTTTTCTCCAAGCCCTAGCATATTTTGGTAAAAGCGTAAACTGATCTAATTTTTACTAGAACCTAAGTTAATTACCAAAAATGAAATAAATTTATTGGGTAATAAAAATACCAAACTACCCTTTCAAAATTCGGATTGGATTTTCCTTATTCCAACAACCCAACTTTCAGACATAACTCACTCAAATGAACTCAAAATCGCGCAAACTCAGCGTTATTGGAAAGATTATTCCAAGAGATTTTGAATCATATATGGAAGTACAATTAACTCATATTGATCTAGAAGTTATGGCTATTTGAAGGTGAGCAAAAACTCATTTTTTCTAACTTAAACAATTTTCAAGATTTTCATTCTTTTCAAAAATGACAATTTTGGTTCTTAGCTTTTTTTTAGCTATTTCAAATTGCGATATGTTACAATATTTAACCAAAAAAAGTCCAATTCATCTAATAACAACAAATTTAATATACAAAATTTTATAGTTTTCCCTTCTTTCTTGGTATACATAAAGGTGTAACAATCTGTCTCAGTCGTTATGGCTAGACCAATGATGAAAGAATTTGAGCCAAAAAACTTTTCAAATAGTGACTTTAAATTTTAGGTTAGGCCAGCCTCATATTGGAATCTAGGTTAGATACGGTCTAGGACCATTTGCAAAAGGGTAGGGTGTAATATCTAGGCTTGGTTATTATTTCTTGTATCTAATACACTAAGAAACCCGTAGGGCTTTACGAAATTGAATTTGGATGATAGAACTATTAGAATAAATTTTAATGTGAAAGGGATAGATTGGGACATCAAAAGAAGGAGGTATGTTATGAAAATGGAATTTTAAGGACTTTCGAGTCTTTGAAGTTCGCATAGTCGTTATAGCAGGAAGGATCTGTTGTAGAGGGAATATGCAAATCGTTGTAGCGATGTGAGTTTTACTATAGCGAGGTTGATATAGCGGGCTAGGTCGCTATAGCGAGGAAAGTGAGATTTTATGTAGAAACAACAACCTCCTTTTTCTATACTTTTATTCTTGTGTTTGGAGGGGATGATTTTAGGTTGTTTGAACTCAATTCCCGACGAAATTCGTCGGTAAAGATAAGATAGTTACTCCCCAACCTTGTATACTGATTCTTAAGCCTTAGTATCTAAGCTACTAATCTTGGGGGTGGATTTTTGCATGATTTCATGGTGGGGAAAACACTAAGTTAGGGAAGATGATCATGAATTGGCCTAAGGTTAGGATTTGAGTATAATTCGGGTATAATTGGTCTTTATTGTGATTGATTATTGCATTTATTTATTGTTTTATGTTTTTGATGTTGAAACGGTTTTTCTTTATCCTTGACTTCAAAAGAGAAAATCTCGGGTTCTTTAGTGTTTCTAAGAGGCTTGATTCAATGTAGATGATGTTGTATGCTTTCCAGCTTATGTATGTATGCATGTCTACTGCCTTTTATATTATCATTTGCATAATGCATGTTAGGAAAACCATTGGAAATCATATGGAAGAACATCATGTTGAGAATGTCATGCAATGAACCTATTTATGTGATTTTTGGCTTCAAATGATATTGATCATTATAGTATGGTTTAAGCATACCAAAAAATTGAATTTAAGTATTTTTAGTATGATTTTAGGAGTCTAAGCTGATTAGGTTTAGTTTCACTCATCTCGGAAATCATTTAAGGTTTAGAGAGAAGATTCAAGAGGAGAAAAAGTTTAAATGTTTCAAGCGTTTTTTCAAGAAATTCAAGATTTTATGAAGAATCTAGTTCTTTGAGGTATGTAAGCTTACATAGTATTGAGTTTGTTCACCCACACGCCAGTAATTAGTTTCTTTTTCCAATCTATCCATAAATATTGAGCAATTTAATTTCTTTATGAGTTCTTAATAAGAGTTCATGAAGTTTTCTTGTCGATTAAGTTTTGATGTAAGACTCTACTAGGGTCAACTTCAAATGACCATATCTCTTAGAATATAAAGAGTTATGTGGGTCATAACCTATTAGACTAAAGGTATTTTAAGCTACTTTCCAACGCCACAATTTTCGCGTCAATCCTATTACTGAGTAAAAATATATGACTATTTTAGTAATTTAAACAGTGATGTTACGAATTTAGCCGACGAGAAAACATTAAAAGGTTTTTTTTACCTCCAATAAAATGCTAAACAAATTTCTCGACTAATAAAAGGCTTAAAACAATTATATTTTCATCTTTTAATTCATCGCTCTCTTCTTTCTCAGACCTTAGTTGATCACAGGGCTACTACATGTTACCCATGAAGGTCCTTGAGTTGAGAAGTTCATGCCCATAACTCCGCATGAACGCTATAAGTCGAGCAATCTTGAGACGAGAAGTGTATTTGAGTCCATAAATTGAGTAGTTCATGCTCATATTCTGCATGAACCCTCTGACTTGAGTACTTGAAATGAGTAGTATCATTGAAGTTCTTGAGTTGCAAGTATTGAGTTCTATCTATGGGTATTGAAAAATTTTAATTGACTCATTCATATCCATAATTCGGCATGAACCCTTTCATATCCATAATTCGGCATGAACCCTATTTTAAAAAGTCTTATGCAAATGTTTTTAAATTGTTTTAGGACTTGAATTTTGAGTTGAGTAAAGAGTAAAGTTCTTTTCTTCAAAAGAGTATATGAGAAATATGGATTCTCAAAGAATATATGTTTTCACATTTAAACAAGAAAGAAAATATTAATTTTCGACAGTGCCTTTGAGATAGTTTTTCAGTAAAAAGTATATGCTTTTATATTTAAGCAAGAGAAGAAACAGTGATTTTCTAGAGAGCCTTCGGTCTAGTTTTTGAGTAATTATCTCAAACCAGAGAAAGAGTTATATTTTTAAACATATGAGCTACTTACATTTTTGGAGTAGCATTGAGCACCGGTATGGGGGAGAGCTTAGACAACTCACAGATCCCGATAAACCATGTAGCCAATGTGAGTAGAAAACGTTCATACTTTTTAGATGATTCTTTAGTGCTTTTTAGCATAGAATAGTGGATCCACTTAGTAGTGAGGTTCTACATCCCTGGCAAGATATAGGAAGGTTGTGATAGCATAAGGCAAACATTGTATCATCACATAGCTCATAAATGGTGGTTGTCGGTTAGAGATATTTCGACAGAGATATTTATATTCTTATATACATAGAGTTTAGTTGTATTTAATATACAAGCAAAGTTTATATTGTATCATTGCATACAAATTGAGTTATTATTGAAATTCAATACATGGAGTTGTTATCTATTATTTTAAAATCTTTCCACATATATCTTTTAAGTTGCTTTATCCTTGAGTATCATGAGTTGAGTACCTTTGATTTAAGTATCATATCTTTGAATAGAGTATCTTATTCTTGAGTTGAGCTGAGTGTGTTTTGAAGAGGTAAGTTTGTTTTGTTTTTATCAATTTCAAGCCCATGTTTATGCTTTAAAATTCCCCTCTCCAGCTATTGGGAATCCTATTTCCATAGATAGCATGATATGCTTATAGGACTATATGTATTAACGAGTGGAAATCATCGAGGTAATTGTGTAAGTAGATATAATACATGCCCATACATTCCACGTACTGAGTCATTTGGCCTGCATCATTTCATAATGTAAATACAGGTATTCAGGATCATCAAAGGGAGTTTCGTTGATACCATATGGAGTTTGAGTTAGTTATGGTGAGCCTCCTTGCTTTCGGAGGATTCCACTTGTATTTTTCAGTTATATCAGTTGTTAGCTGTCATAGGTCTTGTCCCGGCTTTCATCTTTTTCAGTTAGAGGCTTCATAGATAGATAGTAGAGTTTCAAACGAAAGACTTGAGTTGCCTAGTTTTGGCTAGTTAAATATACGGTCATATTTTGAGTTAATTATTTTAGTTCCAATGAATTTTATTATGTTTTAACCTTTGTATGTATAAGTTAGTATTTCACTTGTAGTCAGCCAGGATAAGGGTTCGCTTAGGGACAAGGAATGGTTCTCGAATGTTCGTCATATTAGAATGTAGGCTTGGTTTTTGATATATATGATGTCAGATTATGTTGATTTTCTTATATGCATCCTTTCAAATATGATTTCAAAAAAAATGGTCTTAAATATACATTTGTTTCATTAATATTTAATTATGGTCTTTCATTGAATTTTTCCTCTGTTGATATTTATACAGTTGAAAGATTCATTGTGGTCCCTCTCACAACTTATGATTTAGATATGAATTCAATTATTTAGTTATTTTTTTCATACTCACTACCTTCTTCGTACTAATTGCATACCTCTTAAATTCTATGTTCTTCGTATGATGTAGATACGAGTGATCATTCTCAGAATCCTGAATAGATAGTAGAGGTTCATAGTTTAGCAGTTGAGGAGTCATCCTCATTCGGAGACATAGTTTAGTTATTTGTATCCTTAGTTCAAACTTGTTTAATGGTAAGTTGGAGTCTTGTCCCGAAAAATTATTTTATTTAATTGTTTAGAGGTTTTTGGACATTAGCGTTCAATTTTAATAGACTTGTTCTTGAAAACTATTTCAATTATGATTTTAGTTTACAACTTCACTTCACTTTTCATATGATATGCTTAGATATGTTATGTCAAAAGTTAGCTGGGGATCATTTGTGATTCCAGGTACCATGTCTCGGATATGATATAGACTCAAATTGTGACAGTTGATGAGTCCTCATAAGGTAACTTCATAATGTAATCATTCATTAGTTTTTACCTCAGATAATACTCACTGTGAAGATAGTTGAGGTCTATGTCCCAACATACTTATTTCATTTTAGTCGCTATATGGTTACATTAAAACATTAGTTTTTCAATATTCTTCATGTCTAAAATTTAAGCATATCCTTACCTAGTTATGTTTCAACTTCCACCTACATTACATAGAATGTTCAATTATTCATTATACTATGTCATTATCGAAGTCCGCCTTGTATATTTATGATCTTAAGTGTTGGTCACACCTAGAATATAAACTTTGATCATGATATATCTCCGGGGGAACTTACTTATGCAAAACTAAATTCTACTTCACATATTGAGGCTAAAGCTAAAGCTATTTTAGAAGCATGTAGACGTTGTATATAGAGGTAACTATAAGATTGATTCTACGCATTATAAGCAAGTAATAGAAGGGGTTTGAAAACCCCCATAGAATATTGCAACATTGATACAAGAAATTCAGATAATTTAGAAAATAGAGAACCACAAATTTAGCATATTCTAAGAAAAAGGAATAAGCTACATGACTCCTAGCTAATCAAGCATTAGAAAAAAGAGATGACATATTCTATGGATTCTAGAAGATAGAAACATATCGAAGGAAACACATTAATATCAGTATAATAGATAAGAGTTACTTAATGAAGACTTTTCAGAAATTTAGGATATAATATAAGACTATTCACATCAAGCATATTTACAAAGAAGCATATTTACAAAGAAGATAATTTTTTTCACTAGAGAAATAATACCCTGAACAAGATAACTGGCCTAGGCTATAGCAGTCAATAAGAAGTTTTCAAACTTTTAGTTTTTAGATTTCTTCTCTGAAACGAATTCGAATCCCCCGGGGATCATGTCACCCATCCCTACAAGTAATAAAATATATAATAAATCTATGAAAAGGCATCATTTCGAATAATAAAGTTCTATTAATCAAGATGATTGATAGGTTGATACAACAATCAACATTTATTACTTAATAATTTCATTACTTATGATATATTCAGTTTCAGTCTAGGGACTAAAATTAGTTGGTAAAGTCGAAGAACTAGCCACATTCATTAATTTTGGATCTTCATGCTTCTCAATCTCTTGATTCAATTGTGTGAGATCAATCTCTTTAGTCAATTGATTTTCGAATTCTGTGAGCCCTTCGTACAACTTTAAAAGACTTCCTAAATAAGGAGACTCAAAATCTTGTGATTGTATATCATCTTCAACGGATTTTCCTTTCTCCTTATTTTCTTCTTCCTTTTTTTTCATCTTCATATAAAATCGAGGTGCGGTTGGATGGTTGGCCTCAATAAATTGATTAATAACCGACTCTGCATCAGGCTTTCCAAATACAATTGGTTGACGGTTCATGAAGAGGATGATGATGGCGACCTGAATACCACACAAAGTGGATAGGTCGCTTGCTTTTTTGAACAAAGCTTTTTGCATCTTTGAGATTTTACCACCCTCACCACGTTTATCTTTTGCAACTGCTGAATCAACATTGGAATTCTTTGATTCCATGGAGACGGGAAAACACAACAATTTCTTGACTGATGTTTACAAAAAACTTAAAACTTCAGAATGAATATATGTTCTACCCAAATCTTCAAATTTATAGTGATTTCCCTCCGTCATTCGACTTTCAGGTTCTAGAATTTACTCTAAGTAGTTCAAGATTTACTATTTACAAAAATCCCCCTTATAGTTTGATAACATAAAGTTACCTTCTCTCTATTTTTTCATTAAAATAAAATATCGAAAATGTTGAATTTTTGAAAAAATATATACATTATCCTTACTAATATAAATCATCATACATAATGTTACATATTCTATTAATTTCTAAGAAAAATAAATTTGTCTATGAAAACTATTCATATTAAATAAGCGGAAAATCATACTAAACTAAGGCAATAATTATATATAATTGTATTACAAAAATAAACATAAAGCTTTGGTATTCCATATAAATAATTATCAATTACTTTGAATTTTTTTTGCAATGTTATTGTTTTTTAGTTTGAGAAGAAATTTTATGTATTAAGAGATTTGACTCTTCTTTTTCCATCAATCATATTCTAAAGAGAGGTGATTGCAATAAGATTTTCATAAGGGGGGGCTCCAACATAATTTTAAAGCTAGATGGAGATGAGTGCAATTATGCATAACTTGTGAATATTGCCTTAATTTTCATCTTTAGAATAGAAATATAGTAGATTATCTAAATCTTCATTTATTGATTAAATTTCCAATTTGTAAAAGTCAATAAAATAAATAGGAAAAAAACAATTATAGTGACATGCTTATTAATTAGGAAGTATATTTTCTCATAAACCAAAAATTCACATCTTGATGGCACAAATCCCAATCCCACATATTGACAAGGCAATTCTTCAATAACCAATCATTTAACAAAAATTATAAAATATAAATTAAATAAGAAGCAAAAATAAGTGCTATACAATTTATCACTAAATTCAATTAGAATGTGGAAAACAACTGTAATGCCAAATACATAATAAGATGGGTACGGACTTCAACTGTATAAAGATATAATCCTAAAAGTTCTTATGCTTTCTGCTTAAGATACAACCGTTACTTTTAGTAAAAATTATGTAAACCACATAGTGTAAAAACATAAATTATTTTCTATCCCAACTTTTTTTTAATTTACAAAAAATTCCTTATTTTTAATAAGTTTCGGATACATAATAAAATCGTCTGATACATTATATGGTATGTCATTTTATCGGTTTGTTGCGTGATTTGGGGGATTAAAAACTGAAATTTAAATTAAATCCTATTTTTAATACGCTACAGTTTTTAGTCCCACAAAAAACGCATTAACTTATGTGTTTCAAACAACAGTTTTATCCAATATAAAACACTAAATTAAATTATAATTTTTCATCAGTGATCGTCCCAATTTTTTTTTTTGCAGAAACGAGATTCTTAATTTCCTTGAAGGTAATTTTCTGAATTTTCGTAATGAATATTACGATATTGCTAAAGCATTCAGGAATATGTGAGAGTGAGGTTACATACAATCGATACAAAAGTGATGGGATAATGGTTGGGGAAAATATTTCATATATGAATCTAATCTCAGTCATTGCTACTGAATTAAATATTGATGAATTGAAAAAAAAATATTATTATCCGATATATTGTAGAAGGCAATTCTTCTCCGATGATAATTAGGAATGATATGGGTGTGAAGCTGTTTATAGAAATAGAGAAGCAAGAGGTTGGATTCAGTATGTATCCGCTTTGCATCGATACAAATGATAGAAGTACAGAGGAGTTACAAGTTTTTGAGTCAAGCAGTGGCCCAAATTATGTGTATTAAAGGTGGACAAAGAGACGTTAATGCTCTAAACGTTGTTGAATCGAACATTGGTGATTATTCAATACCCTCAACCCCCATTGATAACTCTAAGTCTCTTAAAATATTTAAATTGTAAGTACAACCAAACTTAAGAGAGTGTTTTGGAATGTGTTTAACCACATAATTCATATTCTGCAATTGAAAAAAAGTGATATTGAAATTTAATAGAACCAACAAGCTTAACATGATACATAAAATGCAAAAATAAACTTGATACATAATTCTAACAACATATCATAAGTCAGTCAAAATGATATTTAACAGAAAATTTATAGCCTAACATGATACAAAAATGCAAAGTTGTACTTGATACATAAGTGTAACTACACTTATAAGTCTGTCTACTTGATACTTTATAGCAACAACAAACTTTAACATGATACATGAAACATAAATGCTACTTGATAACTAATCGTAACTACAAAATGCAAACCACTCAAAATGATACTTATGTTGTTTTAAACATACATATAAGTGTATAATTTAAACTTTAAATTTACATACACTTTTGACAACAACATGATCAAATATACTATATCTAATAAATTGGAAACCAACATTATATGCTATAGGTGATAATTGATACAGAAAATACTTAAGAGAGTGTTTTGGAATCTGTTTAACCACATAATTCATATTCTGCATTTGAAAAAAGTGATACTGATATTTAATAACATGATACATAAAATACAAAATCAAAACATGATACATAATTCTAACTTCATATCATAAGTCAATGGAAATGATACTTAACAGATAATTTATAGCCTACATGATACAAAAATGCAAAGTAGTACTTGATACATAAGTGTAACTACACGTTATAAGTCTGTCTACTTGATACTTAATATCAACGACAAACTTTAACATGATACATGAAACATAAATTGTACTAGATACATAATTGTAACTACACAATGCAAACAAGTCAAAATGATACTTATGTTGATTTAAACATACATAATTCTATAATTTGAAATTTAAATTTACATACACTTTTGATAACAACATGATCAAACATACTATATCTGATAAATTGAAAAACAACATTATATGCTACAGATTATAATTGATACAGGAAATCAACATTATATGCTGATTAAAGATGTAATAAGCATAAAACCCAAAAAGAGACACATGCAAATACACCCAAGAAGAGAGCAACTGGGTTTTGACTCTTTTTTTTTTGAACTTTAACTTATTTATACATTAGTCATGCTTAATAAACAAAATGTACAAAAAAATTAGAATTTTCTGTATCAAATGAGTAATTTGAGAAATATATAAATATTTTTTCTGATAATACAGAAAAGTCATTGCATTTGACCAAAAAAAATTACAAAAAATAAATAAAATCGAAATAAGTATCGGTGGCAATGGAGGTCTGGATATGGCGATTGCAAGCTTTCTACCCCTCTTCTTGGGTGTCTTTGCATGTGCCTTTTTTTGTATTTTATGCTTCTTCGAACTTTGCTTATCCATTGTTAGAAGATTATGCAAGCTCTTAAATTCGTTTTCAACCAATTTCGGATCTTCAGAAATATAGATTTGTTTAGAGTTTGAACTGACTATTTGAGTAATCCCAATACTAAATGACGGATGATCCATGAATTATTAGAAAAATAGAAGAATGAAAAGACATAATCGAAGAAGAACACAATACCTTTCAAGAATCTTGGACGAAAATGGCGGACAGAGAGCACCAATTTTGAGTTTCAAAATTGAGAAGATGAAAGGTTGAGAAAGTGATGCCTTAATTTTGGGAGTGGAGTAAATGGATTTTGTTATTTGGAGAAAATAAAGAATAAAATTAGGGTAAGACTTAATTGGTTAGGATTCTAATTTAATAATTTATTAAATTAGGGTAAGACTTAATCTTAACTAATTAAGTCTTACCCTAATTTTACTCTTTATTTTCCCAAATAACAAAATCCCTTTACTCCACTCCCAAAAATAAGGCATCACTTTCTCAACCTTTCATCTTCTCAATTTTGAAATCAAAATTGGTCCTCTTTGTTTGTCATTTTCGTCCAAGATTCTTGAAAGGTATTGTGTTCTTCTTCGATTCTGTCTTTTCATTCTTCTATTTTTCTAATAATTCATGGATCATCCGTCATTTAGTATTGAGATTACTCAAATAGTCAGTTCAAACTCTAAGCAAATCTATATTTTTGACGATCTGAAATTGGTTGAAAACGAATCTAAGAGCTTTCATAATCTTCTAACAAAGGATAAGCAAAGTTCAAAGAATCATAAAAAAAAAAAGAGGCACATGCAAAGACACCCAAGAAGAGGAGGGGTAGAAAGCTTGCAATCGCCATATCCAGACCTCCATTGCCACTGGTACGTATTTCAATTTTACTTATTTTTTGTAATTTTTTTTGGTCAAATACAATGACTTTTCTATATTATCAGAAAAAATATTTTTATATTTTTCAGATTACTCATTTGATACAGAAAATTCTAATTTTTTGTACATTTTGTTTATTAAGTATGACTAATGTATAAATAAGTTAAAGTTAAAAAAAATAGAATTAAAACCCAAATGCCACTCTTCTTGGTTGTCTTTGCATGTGTATCTTTTTGGATTTTATGCTTATTACATATTTAATAAGCATATAATGTTTGATTTCCTGTATCAATTATAGCATGTAGCATATAATGTTGTTTTCCAATTTATCAGATATAGTATATTTGATCATGCTGTTGTCAAAAGTGTATGTAAATTTTAATTTCAAATTATAGAATTATGTATGTTTAAATCACATAAGTATCATTTTGACTTGTTTGCATTGTGTAGTTACAATTATGTATCAAGCACAATTTCTGTTTCATGTACCATGTTAAAGTTTGTCGTTGATATAAAGTATCAAGTAGACAGACTTATAACATGTAGTTACACTTATGTATCAAGTACTACTTTGTATTTTTGTATCATGTTATGCTATAAATTTTCTGTTAAGTATCATTTCCATTGAGTTATGATATGTAGTTAGAATTATGTATCAAGTTTTGATTTTGCATTTTATGTATCATGTTAAGCTTGTTGGTTCTATTAAATATCCGTATCACTTTTTTCAATTGCAGAATATGATATCTGTGGTTAAACAGATTCCAAAACACTCTCTATCACTACCCAAAACGAGCCGCGAGTGGCACCCACACTTAACCTACTATGTGAGCGAACCAACCAATCTAAACCCCAACATTTCAACCATAATAAACCGAATATAATACGGAAGACTTAAAACTCATTAACGAAATCAATAAACAACTTCTAAAATTCAATCTTATTATTCCCAAAAACTGGAAGTCATCACCACAAGAACATCTATCCTCAAATTTACTAAATCTAAGAGTATCTAAGAAGCTAACATAAATAAACAGCTAGTCCATGCCGGAATTTCAAGGCATCAAGACATGAAGAGGAAGATCCAGTCCAAGCTAGAAGCAATAGCTCACCCTGAAATCTAGCGTGATGAAGACTAGCTAGAGTTGCGGTTGAGTTGAAGACGATGGCACGTTTGTTGCACTCCACAATTAACAAAGAAAAACAAATACAAGTAGGGGTCAGTACAAGGCACAAGTACTGAGTAGGTATCATCAGCCAACTCAAAATAGAAAATAGTATATGCCAGATAATAACATAAAATCAACTAATATTCTTAACAGGCGACAACAACAATTACCATAACCCTTAGTCACAACGCCAAGCACATCTATGAGGACTCAAGCCTCCACACCATACTCATTTGGGAAACAGGTTCTTTAGATTGAGTATGTTAACATATTTCAAGATTCATTCTCTTTACTATCCTGGTGTCGGAACGTGACACTCCGATCCATATACTATCCTGGTGTCGGAACGTGACTCTCCGATCTATATACTATCCTGGTGTCGGAACGTGACACTCCGATCCATATACTATCCTGGTGTTGGAACATGACACTCTGATCCATATACTCCTGGTGTCGGAACGTGACACTCCGATCCATATACTATCCTGGTGTCGGAACCTGACACTCCGATCCATATACTATCCTGGTGTCGCAAAGTGACACCCGATCCTCTAATTCTATCCTGGTGTCGGAACGTGATACCCGATCCTCTAATCTCATTACTTTAGTTCATCCAGCCTCCTTTTATACCAAGGCATCATCATTAACAAGAAAATTTAAGATTTAAGATTCACAGCCTCATCTTGCTAATTCATCACAATTAGATAATCACATCATGCAAGCACACAATTAAGAATATAGAAGACTTTATAATACTACAAAATACATATCATTCGCTATTTAGAGTTTACTATAAGATAGTATAAACCATAACCTACCTCCACCGAAGAATCGCGATCAACAAGCTATCTTCCCAAAACCTTTGCTTTCCTTGCGTTTCTTCTATTCTCTCTTGATCGTTTCTCTCTTTTCTCTCTGTTCATTCCGTTTTTCTTATTCAAACCCTTTTTCTTTTACCCTAATTGTCATATAATTAAGTATAAAAGATGATAAAAATAACCCACTAATTATTTCAAGGTTATCTCCTTTAACCCTCAAGTAATTGAATTATTAACATTAATCCACTAACTTTATAATTATAAGCATGAATAGTCCAAAATGCCCCTTTAAAAACTTTAACAGAAATCCGACCCATTCTGGGTTACGCAACCTGTGACGCTCCATCATGACTGTGACGGTCCGTCCTGCAGGTCCGTCACAAAGTTCAGAGAGTCAATTCTGTGGAAAGATTTGTGACGGTCCGTCGTGCCAACGACGGTCCGTCCTGCCATTCCGTCACGAAGTTTAGAGAGTCGATCTGAGTACCCAAATTTCAGAATTCTAAGTGTTTTGGAACGAGACCCCCTCGACGGTCCGTCGTGCCCATGACAGTCCGTCGTGGGATCCGTCGACCCAGACAGTTATTTCCAGAAATAAACTCTGCTGCTCAAAACGACTAAACAGGTCGTTACAATAGATACCAATTTACCCATCGTTCGTCCTCGAACAATCAAAAGAAGAAAAACAATGGCGAAAAGGAGTACCTGAATCTGTAAACAGGTGTGGGTATCTTTCTTGCTTATCAGCCTCCTTCTCCCAAGTGGATTCTTCAACTGGTCGATTCTTCCATTGAACTTTGATGGAGTCAATCTCCCTTGATCTCAATTTGCGAATTTCTCTATCTAGAATGGCAACAGGCTCCTCCTCATAAGACAAATTCTCATCAAGCAGAACCGAATCCCAACGAATGATGTAGTTTCCATCCCCATGGTATCTTTTCAACATAGACACATGAAATACCGGATGCGCTCCAGAAAGTCCTGGAGGCAAGGCTAATTCATAAGCCACCTCTCTTACTTGCTTAAGTACTTCAAATGGTCCAATATACCTTGGGCTTAGCTTACCTCTTTTACCAAACCGCATCACCCCTTTCATGGGTGAAACCTTCAGCAAGACTTGTTCACCCTCCATGAACTCCAAGTCTCTAACCTTTCGATCTGCATATTCCTTTTGCCTACTTTGAGCACTAAAAGCTTTTCTTGAGTAGATTTCACCTTCTCAAATGAATCCTTCAAAAGATCAGTACCCCAGGGTCTAACCTCAAATGCATCAAACCAACCAATGGGAGACCTACATCTCCTCCCATACAACGCCTCAAATGGAACCATATCAATACTTGAGTGATAACTATTGTTGAAGGAGAACTCTGCTAAGGGTAAGAAGTTATCCCAATGCCACCAAATTCTATCACACATGCACGAAGCATATCCTCCAACACTTGAATCGTTCGCTCAGACTGACCATCGGTCTGAGGGTGAAATGCAGTACTAAGGTCCAACCTAGTACCTAATTCCGCATGCAATGTTCTCCAAAACTTAGAAGTAAACTGCGTACCTCTATCTGATATGATGGAAAGTGGAACTCCATGCAATCGAACAATTTCTGAGATATAGAGTTTGACTAACTTCTCCGCATTGTAAGTCACCTTGACCGGAATGAAGTGAGCGAACTTAGTTAATCTGTCCACAATTACCCAAATAGAATCAAACTTACCCAATGTCTTTGGAAGACCAACCACGAAATCCATTGCAATTCTTTCCCACTTCCATTCAGGAATGGGCATTCTCTGAAGTGTTCCTCCGGGCCTCTGGTGTTCATACTTTACTTGCTAACAATTTGGACATTTGGCAACAAAATCAACAATGTCGCGCTTCACTCTACTCAACCAAAGTGTTGCTTTAGGTCACGGTACATCTTGGTTGCACCAGGATGTATAGAATATCCGAAACTATGAGCCTCTGTGAGGATGGTGTGGATCAAATCATCAACACGGGGCACACATACCCTTCCCTTGATCCTCAAAACACCTTCCTCATCGATTATTGCCTCTTTAGCCTCTCTTCGCAACACCATTTCCCGAATCCAGCTTAGTTTCTCATCATCAAACTGTTTTCCCTTGATCTTGTCAAGAAAATAAGATCTTGCCTCCACATAGGCCAAAAATCCTCCTTTCTCTAGTAATTCCAGTCTCATAAAGTCATTAGCCAAGTTTTGGATTTCTCTAGACAATGGGCGTCTAGAAAACTGCAAGTGAGCTAGACTTCCCATGCTCCCTGCCTTTCTACTTAAGGCATCTGCCACAACATTAGCCTTTCCTCGGTGATACACGATGGTAACATCATAGTCCTTCAGTAAGTCCATCCATCTCCTCTATCTCAGATTCAAATCCCTCTGAGTAAAGACATATTGCAGGCTACGATGATCCGTATAGACTTCACACTTAACCCCATATAGATAGTGTCTCCATTGCTTTAATGCAAACACTACCGCAGCCAACTCCAAATCATGGGTCGGATAGTTACGTTCATGAACCTTTAATTGCCTTGAAGCATAAGCAATTACATTCTTCTCTTGCATTAGCACTGCACCCAAGCCAGAATAGGATGCATCACAATAAACAATGAAATTCTTACCCTCTACTGGCAAGGTAAGGATAGGTGCAGTAGTCAGCAAGGTCTTGAGCTTCTGAAAGCTTTCCTCACATTCATTCGACCATACAAATGGAACATTCTGCTTAGTCAAGTTCGTCAGTTGGGAAGCAATCGAAGAGAATCCCTTGACGAATCGACAGTAGTAGCTAGCTAAACCAGCAAAGATCCTTACTTCTGACACATTAGTAGGTCTTACCAAATTCTTCACTGTTTCAATCTTAGAAGGATCCACCATTACTCCATCCTTAGAAACCACGTGCCCCAAGAAGGACACTGAATCTAGCCAAAACTCACACTTGGAAAATTTGGCATAAAGCTTTTTCTTCCTCAACAACTCCAATACAATTCTCAAATGCTCCTCATGTTCCTTCTTACTCTTGGAGTATATCAGTATATCATCAATAAATACGATCACGAAGAGATCCAGATATGGCTTAAAAATCCTGTTCATCAAGCTCATGAAAGCAGCAGGGGCATTCGTAAGACCAAAAGATATTACTACGAATTCGTAATGCCCATACCTAGTTCGAAAAGCAGTCTTTGGCACATCTGTTGCCCGTATTTTCAATTGATGATAACCGGATCTCAAGTCAATCTTAGAGAAGACACACGCACCTTGTAACTGATCGAACAAGTCATCAATGCGAGGAATGGGATATTTGTTCTTAGTAGTTACCTTGTTCAACTGCCGGTAGTCTATGCACATCCGAAAACTCCCATCCTTCTTCTTCACAAATAACACTGGAGCACCCCAAGGGGATGCACTTGATCTAATGAATCCTTTGCTTAACAACTCTTGAAGTTGGGATTTTAACTCCCTTAACTCTGCTGGAGCCATTCTATAAGGGGGTATGGAAATGGGGCGAGTACCCGGCTCCAGATCAATGCAAAAGTCGATATCCCTATCCGGTGGCATACCAGGAAGGTCTGCAGGGAACACATCCAGAAACTCACGGACTATCGAAACCGACTCAATTGAAGGTACTTGGGTAGTATCATCCCTGAAGTGCGCCAAGAACGCTAAACACCCTTTACTAACCATTCTTTTAGCACGAAGAAAGGAGATGATACGAACTGGAGTGGAAGTGTAGTAACCCTCCCACCCTAACGGATCTGTCCCAGGCTTGGCCAACGTTACCGTTTTAGCATTACAATCTAAGATTGCAAAATTCGGAGAAAGCCAAGTCATACCCAGAATTACACGAAATCAACAATTTCTAAGATAACCAAATCTACATGAGTATTGCTCCCCACAAAAGTCACCAGACAAGACCTATATACCTTTTCAACTATCACAGACTCACCCACCGGAGTAGAAACACGAATAGGCATGTCAAGCAATTCACAATGTAAATTAAGACCAGTAGCAAATGATGAACATACATATGAAAATGTGGAACCAGGATCAAATAATACAGAAGCCATGCAATCACAAACCAAAAGATTATCTGTGATAACAGCATCAGATGTCTCCGCTTCAGACTGCCCGGGGAAAGCGTAACAATGGGCCCTATCACCTGTCTGCCCGTTGCCCCTACCATGTTGTGCTGTGGTGGCTCCAGTTTGCCCGTCACCCCGGCCGTTTTGGTGACCACCATTACCTCGGCCACCACGTCCTCAAGAATAACGGCCTCTACCATGACCACCTCTACCTCTAGCTATTGGGGGTCTATAACTCTGTTTTGGACAATTCCTCCTAATATGTTCAGTCTCCCCACATCCATAACATTCTGTGGGGTCTAGCATAGGTCTCTGTGAGAATGACAAAGTCTGGGGATAACCTCCAAACTCAGAGAAGTGTTGACCGGTCTGCGGTGGACCCCCAACTACAGTCTGTAGTGAAGACTGAATGGGTCGGGCTGAATAACCTCCTGAACCTTGCCCTCTAGGGTAAGAACCATTAAACTCACCTCCCTTACGAAACCTTTTCGATGTCGATGCCATGGTGAAGTCATCTGGCTTTACTCCCTCTACCTCTATCACGAAGTCTATCACTTCCTGAAAGAATTTTGCTGTAGCCGCTACCTGTAAGGATGAAATCCGCAAATCTGACCTCAACCCCTTCACAAAACGGCGAATCCGTTCTTGTGGACTGAAACAAAGCTGGGTGGCATACCTGGATAATGCACGAAACTTAGCCTCATACGCGGTAACCGACATCCTGCCATGCTCTAGGCTCAAGAACTCATCTCTCCTCCTATCCCTCAAGGTCCGGGGGATATACTTCTCCATAATAAGCTAGAGAAAGACGCCTAAGTCATAGGTGGTGCCTGTGCGGGTTGACACTCAACATGTGACCGCCACCATATTTTGGCATTTCCCTGAAACTGATAGGTTACAAACTCAACGCCGAATCGTTCCACTATGCCCATTTTATGTAGTAACTCATGACAATCAACCAGAAAATCATAGGCATCCTCAGATTCAGCACCCTTGAAGACTGGAGGTTCCAATTTCAAGAACATACTGAAAAGTTCATGCTGATCACTTGTCATTATGGGCCCTGTAGTCAAACGAGGAAACGTGCCTATTTCCAATGAGGCATTCATGCGGGGAGCCTCAGCAGCGGCCTGTCGTACTTCCGGAACCTGAGGTGCTGGTGCAGAAAACACTGGAGGTGTCTGGCCTTGATCAGATAACCCGCTAAGATAAGCAAGAACCTGATTAATCATCTCTGGGGTAGGTTGGGGTGGTAATTCCTCATTCTGCACTTGCTCACTTTCCCCTTCCTCACCCTCTCTTACTACTTCCTCAGTCGGTGGAGGACTCACCGCCCTAGTACTAGATGGGCCAGGTGCTTGTCCTCTTCCTCTAGAGGGCGTCCTCCGCAACTTCTACCACGGCCTCTTGCCACTAATCCTCCTCGAGCTACAGCCCAGTGGCTGGCTCAGTAGCATCTTGTCTTGCCGGTGTTGGTGTTGGCGCCGCTGTTTCTCTAGTTCTAACCATCTGCAAAATAGAGTGAAGATGGTCAGATACCAATTTGTATCACCTAGATACCAATTGGATCCAAGTAATAGCACGAAAGAAAGAAAGAAAGAAAGAAGGAATGGAATTTTTCTAAAGTCTTATAGCCTCTCAAAGAAAAGTAAAGGCGTCCCCCTACCGTTCCTTAAGACTCTACTAGAATCGTTCTTGTGTGATGAGACCAACGAACCTAATGCTCTGGTACCAAGTTTGTCACGACCCAAAACGAGCCGCGAGTGGCACCCACACTTAACCTACTATGTGAGCGAACCAACCAATCTAAACCCCAACATTTCAACCATAATAAACCGAATATAATGCGGAAGACTTAAAACTCATTAACTAAATCAATAAACAACTTCTAAAATTCAATCTTATTATTCCCAAAAACTGGAAGTCATCACCACAAGAACATCTATCCTCAAATTTACTAAATATAAGAGTATCTAAGAAGCTAACATAAATAAACAGCTAGTCCATGCCGGAATTTCAAGGCATCAAGACATGAAGAGGAAAATCCAGTCCAAGCTAGAAGCAATAGCTCACCCTGAAATCTGGCGTGATGAAGACTAGCTAGAGTTGTGGTTGAGTTGAAGACGATGGCATGTTTGCTGCACTCCACAATTAACAAAGAAAAAAAAATACAAGTAGGGGTCAGTACAAGGCACAAGTACTGAGTAAGTATGATCGGCCAACTCAAAATAGAAAACAGTATATGCCAGATAATAACATAAAATCAACTAATATTCTTAACAGGCGACAACAACAATTACAATAACCCTTGGTCAGAACGCAAAGCACATCTATGAGGACTCAAGCCTCCACACCATACTCATTTGGGAAACAGGTTCTTTAGATTGAGTATATTAACATATTTCAAGATTCATTCTCTTTACTATCCTGGTGTCGGAACGTGACACTCCGATCCATATACTATCCTGGTGTCGGAATGTGACACTCCGATCCATATACTATCCTGGTGTCGGAACGTGACACTCCGATCCATATACTATCCTGGTGTCGGAACGTGACACTCCGATCCATATACTATCCTGGTGTCGGAACGTGACACTCCGATCCATATACTATTTTGGTGTCGGAACGTGACACTCCGATCCATATACTATCCTGGTGTCGGAACGTGACACCCGATCCTCTAATTCTATCCTGGTGTCGGAACGTGACACCCGATCCTCTAATCTCATTACTTTAGTTCATCCAGCCTTCTTTTATACCAAGGCATCATCATTAACACGAAAATTTAAGATTTAAGATTCACAGCCTCATCTTGCTAATTCATCACAATTAGATAATCACATCATGCAAGCACACAATTAAGCATATAGAAGACTTATAATACTACCCAATACATATCATTCGCTATTTAGAGTTTACTATAAGATAGTATAAACCATAACCTACCTCCACCGAAGAATCGCGATCAACAAGCTATCTTCCCAAAACCTTTGCTTTCTTTGCGTTTCTTCTCTTCTCTCTTGATCGTTTCTCTCTTTTATCTCTGTTCTTTCCGTTTTTCTTATTCAAAGCCTTTTTCTTTTACCCTAATTGTCATATAATTAAGTATAAAAGATGATAAAAATAACCCACTAATTATTTCAAGGTTATCTCCTTTAACCCCCAAGTAATTGAATTATTAACATTAATCCACTAACTTTATAATTATAAGCATGAATATTCCAAAATGCCCCTTTAAAAACATTAACAGAAATCCGACCCAGTCTGGGTTACGCAACCTGTGATGGTTTGTCATGACTGTTACGGTCCGTCCTGCAGGTCCGTCACAAAGTTCAGAGAGTCAATTCTGTGGAAAGATTTGTGACGGTCTGTCGTGCCAACGACGGTCCGTCCTGCCATTCCGTCACGAAGTTTAGAGAGTCGATCTGAGTACCCAAATTTCAGAATTCTAAGTGTTTTGGAACGAGACCCCCTCGACGGTCCGTCGTGCCCATGACGGTCTGTCGTGGGATCCGTCGACCCAGACAGTGATTTCCAGAAATAAACTCTGCTGCTCAAAACGACTAAGTGCAATTATTAAGTGTAGATTTGGAGATTGATTAAGGTTAGAAGAATCCTTTAGGACAAAGTTGAATTGAGAACCTTCTTACCGAATATATTTGCTATAAATTTTTACTTTGGTCAACTTTAAAGAAACAATTCTTCTAGAATACAAATAGTTATGTGTCACGATTCAAAAATCGAGGTCATGATGGCACACACTCCAAACACAACCCGATGTGTAAGCCGAAGATACTAACTCAAGAATAATCTCAAATATTGCAGAAAAAATGTAAATACACATGAGACTTCTAAGAACGAAGTCTATCCACAAAAGAATAGAACAAAAAATTTCTGGCACCAAGGGTGTGTTTGGTATGGAGGAAAATGTTTTCCATGGAAAATGTTTTTCTGGAAAACAAGTAGATTTTGAACTTATTTTCTCATGTTTGGTTGGTGAGTGAAAAATATTTTCCAGAAATGATTTTTAGTGTTTGATTTATGAATGAGAAATATTTTTGAGAGACGTCTTTTATTTTTACTAGAGTAACAAATAATTTATGACATTGAAAATATTTTTAAAAATCAAAATTATTATTTTTTTGGGGTGGGGGTGGGGTAGGGGTAGTGGGTGGGGGCGGGGGGAGGAGTGAAAAAATAAAATTTTGAAATTGATAGTATTTTTAAAAAACAAAATTAATTTTTTTGAGGGTTGGGTGAGTGGGGGCTGGTAGGGGGGCTGGTAGGGGGGCTGGCCGGGGGAGGGTAGGAGTTTAAAAATAAAAATTTGAAGTTGAAAATATTTTTAAAAACCAAAATAATTTTTTTGTGGAGGGGGTGGGGGTGGGGGTGGGGGTGGGGCAGGGGGGGCTAGGGGGAGGGTCAAGTATCAAGTGAAAAAATAAAATTTTGAAATTGAAAAAATAAAATTTAAATTGACTTTTTCCCAAAAAAAAAATGTAATTTGAAATTGGAGGAGAAATCTGAAAAATGTTTTCCTTAATTTTTGAAGGGAAGTCATTTTCCTTAATTTTGAGGAAAAATAGTTGATTTAAAAAACATTTTTCAAAACTTTTGTCCCAACGAAACATGGAAAAATTGAAAAATATTTTCCAGAAAATGTTTTCCTTCATACCAAACACACTCCGAAGTATCATAAGCACTAGAGAAAATTCTAATACAATATCTGAATATAAGATTTAACAATTGTATTTGAAATATACGCTGATAAAAATGAAATATGAGGCTTGAATGATGATCTGAATGAGGATTTAACCACAACTTCAAAGCTCAAATATTGCACAATCAATTTAGCCGTTTCAATTACTACTCATACTTATAAGGGGCTGCAATAAAAGATTACAGAAGTAGGGGTTTGTGTGTGTATACATATAATATATGTAGACACACAAAGTAAAGTTATATACAAATTTTCATATCAGGAAGTTAATTACACAAACAGACAAGGCCAGTCCATGCCATACAATGCAATGATAGAATGATGTGGTGGAATCTAGATTATCGCACAAGCTAGTGGCGGAGCTAGACACTTTATGAAGGTGTGAAAATTTTAAGAAGTAGCCAACAAAATATTTAGTGAGTTTTGACTGATAAAAAACGATATTAAAACTTAAAGGAACTAAGAATCGAACCTCTGACCTTCTAAGCTTCCAAAAATGTTGCCACGTCCATGTGAAATCCTCCAAAAATGCACTGCGAGTGTGAAGCAAATATCAATGTACCTGACGTTATTGTCTTAGCCAAAACCATAACAAGAAATGGATAGAATATGACACAGTGCATACAACTTAGTCACTGTGTTCTTTTATATCCGCAACAGAAGATTACACTCTCCCTCCGATATGAAGTCGAAAAGAAAACCCTCCCTCAACAAAAGATTACACTCTCTTTCAAGACACTACAATAGAATAAGTCGCAACATCAATCATTGACTTCTTCCCTGATTTCCCTTACAAGTTCGGCCTTGTATTTATCAAATGTATCTGGGAACTTTTCAACGGTCAAATTTCACTTCTTTCTTCGTCATCACAAGCCCTCGATATGAGCCGGGAGTCGTGACTGACTAACACAACTCCACCAGTGAATTCATCAAGGGCATCTGCCAAAGCATCGATACTCTGCATGTCCAAATGGTTTGTTGGCTCATCTAATAGCAAGATGTGAGGCTTCGACACGGAAATAGATGTAAACACAACTCTAGCCTTTTGTCCTCCAGACAACTTTAAAATGGGGGTAAGATGGTTATGGCTGGGAAGTCCAAATTTTCCTAGCTTTGCACGAACAGCTTCTTGCTTACTAGGTCCCTCTTGATCTGGGTGAAGACGAAGCAGGTACTGGACAGGTGTTTCGTCCATTGTGAGAAGATCAACAAAATGTTGTGAGTACCGTCCAATCCTCAACTTTTGACTCCTGCGGGCTTCACCTTTTGTAGGAACCAAATCACCTGCCAAGAGGTTAAGCAAGGTCGATTTGCCTACCCCATTGGGCCCAACGATAGCAACTCGAGTCCCCATATCAATACCAACATCAACATCAGAGAGCCTGAAGTCTGGTCGGTTAGGGTAACCGAAGCTAACCTCAATTAGCTGAAGAAGTGGAGGTGTTAGTTCTGTAGGCTTAAGGAAGTGGAACTCCACGTTGTAGTCCCTCCACTTCTGAGGGTCTTCAGGTGGAGTTTCATCTTCATCAACTCTATCCTTGCCCTTTTTCTTTGATTCTTTGGATGCTACAAACTTGGCACGGTCTTTTACCTTCTCCTTTTGTGCTCGATTTCCAAATCTCTTGGCAGCTTTTAACTGCTTATCATAAATCTCAAACTTCTTGTTCATCTCTTTGCGACGTTGTTCATATCCACTTTCAAAATCATCAAAGTTACCCCGATAGAAGTGTAGTTTCATGTCACGGAGATGAATAATGTCACCGCAAACAGTGTTCAGAAAGTCTTGGTCATGTGAAACAACAACCAGAGTTTTCTTCCATCTGCACAGGTACTCCTCTAACCATAAAACAACCCGAAGATCAAGATGATTAGTAGGTTCATCAAACAGCAATAGAGTAGGCTGAACAAAAAGAGCCCGTCCTAGAGAAATTCTCATTCTCCAACCACCACTAAAAGATCGGGTAGCACGCCCCTCCATTTCCTTGGTGAAACCCAGCCCAGCGAGAATTTTTTATGCTTGGGCCTCAGCAGAATCTGATCCCATCACCTGCAATCTTTCGTACAGTTCAGAAAGTTTGTCTAAACGTTTTCCCCATCAACATCATCTTCATTCTCACCAACAGATGCAGCAGCATTCTGCAAAGATGCAGCCTCTTCTCGGAGCTTGATGAGTTCCTCATTAGCTGAAACAACAGCTTCAAGTGCCGTCCTATCATCACCAACTATCTCTTGTTCGACCAAAAGTACGTCAATGTTTTTTGGTACAGGAATCTTCCTCCAAGCAAGCAGCTTTAGTAGGGTGGACTTGCCCATTCCATTGGGACCAACTAAACCATATCTCTTCCCATGAGATATCTTAACTGATGTGTTCTTTAGAAGTTCTTTTCCACGAGCTGCTACAGAGAAATTCTCAATAGCTATATCCATAACATTTGCATCAACATCATCTTGACCTTCAAGAACAGACGCCCTGCTACCAATAACAACAGTGAAAGCATCATGATCATCCCTAAGGGCCTCCTTTTTTGCCACCTCAACTGCCTGAACAGCAAGCATATCCTTCTTTTCTCGTTTCTTTAGCTCTTTATAACTTATGGAGGTATCAATTGGACCTGCTTCATTCCTTCCATGCCTTCTATGAACATTGATATGTTCTTCCACTTCGTCGGAGCTAGGAACATACTCCTCTTCCTCGTCATCAGACGGAGGAAGATCAATACCATCAGTGTAAGCTGATGTTTTTGAAGCTGCTTTAGGCTTGGCCTTACTAGCACCAGTGGCTAAAGATCCTTTGTTCGGTTTCACAAGTTTCTGGTCCATGTTGGCGAGCGTGGCAGAGACAGAAAGCTTCTCTTTTTTCCCTTCCTTGGAATCTTTGTTGCTTCCCTTAGCCTTCCCACTTACACCAGCCTCATCTGTTTTTCTTCCCCATTGTATTAACAATCTGTTGTTACCAAACAGGAGTAGTTAGAAATTCTGAACAAATAGATCGTCAATATACCAGTCAGCTCAATCAAATGAACAAGAAAAAACGCATCCAAAGTAGTAATATCGGGACTTCGCATAAAATAAAGCATGTTATTGCAAGAAATTAGAACAGCATCATAAACAGAAAAGAAATCAGCATAAAAATCACATTGAAAGAAGTAAGAAAGAGGACAGAAGCGCAATAAGAAAATTATGGCATAGGTATATTTCAACGAACCAGAAAAATACAAAAAAAAAACTTTAATGCCATTATACAGATTCAAACACGACAAACATGTGTTAAATGAAAAGAGAAAGAGCAATATGGTGACATATTGAATCATTCCAAAAGCCATAGCTAAGACACCCTAACAACAACAACAACAACATACCCAAGGTAATCCAACGAGTGGGTTAGGATGTACGCAGACCTTACCTTCCTACCTATTCGCACAAGCCGGCAAAAAAGACAAGAAGGTTCTGCTATAAAATTTCAATCACACCCCAACTACACTTCCCCTAGTAAATAAAAATACTGTAAAATGAATCTTCAAAGCAATTATAAATATCAAGTTTGTTTGTGTTTGTTAAACTTACTCCAAACTGAAGCCAAAGTCCCAATAATATTATAAATAACCTTCGGAGAAAAAAAAATTAAAAATCATAATCCAACAAAATTGATCGGTAAACTCAAAAGTTTTAGAATCTTAGTTCAATTTTCTCTATTTAGAGAACAAATTAAACTACTACTACAAAATATATTCCAGACAAATAATAGATATTGATTAATTAAATACCGAAAATAACAAATTCTAAACAATTTCAGTTCCAATTACAACTTCGAATATTATTCTAAGAGATCACCACTGACTGATGAGTAATAACGAAGAAGTTTACCAATATGAAATTCGCCGGAAAAGGGAGATCGCGGCCGATGAGTTTGCCGGAGATATGAGTAAAAGGTGGTAGACGATAAGAGAGTGAATGGGAGTTTAAGAAATTGAAAAAAGAAACCAAATTTTACAAATTTGGGTTTGGGATTTTTGGAATTTTTATAAATTCAAACAAAAGTAAGTGTTACAAAATTATCTAATTAGACACACGTTCACGAGGTTCACGTAAATATATTATTCCTTCCTTCAATAATAATTATATTAGTGTATAATTATTTGTTACTATAAATCGCATTGTATAATTGTATTAATGCATAACTATTTGAATGATAGAGTTAAAGAGCTCTTCATTTTTTAGAAAAACTAATTACCTTAAGGGAATATTAACAATTTCAAGAAAATAAAGATTTTCTTTAGAAAAACACAAAATATAAGAGAAAAATTAAAAGAAAAATTAAAACTAAAGGTAAAGTAAAAAAAGTATAAATGGAGGAAAATGAAGTTGAAACAAAGTTAAAAGGAAAAATCACAAGTAAAGTAAAAGAATAGGAGAAAAAGAAGGAAATACTTAACTATATAGTAGGAAAAATTTGAGTAATAAAAATATTTGGAGGAACTTAGGTTTCAAACCCTCACCATTCCCAAAAGTGATGGCTTTAAGTTGGTTGCTAAACCGACAATATATCTTTATTACAAAAAGGTTCTATATAAATATACGAATTTACGTTAGAATTAATGTGTGTTCAAGCATCCCGGAGATATTGGTGCATGTAAATCCTTTGAACTGAGTCATGCATTGCAATTATAGAGTGGTGACAGAATTTTGATTCTTCCTTTTTAGTCCACCAGGCTTAGCTCACCAATATATATATTTGTTGGAGTTGCACACTTAACAATATATGGGGTAGAATCTCTCACATGTTATACCTGAGGTTTTAACCAAACTAAGTCATTATATAAAGACATTCACCAAAATAATATGTTTTTCTAAAATTTTACAAAACTAGTATAAACGTATTCCACAGTAACGTTTTAGGATATATTTTATTTTTTAAAAGTTGATGGCGTCAGATTGATATATGTTACTCACAGTAACGTTTTACTCCTAAAACGTTACTCACAGTAACGTTTTAGGAGTAAAACGTTACTGAAAATAACGTTTTAGGAGTAAAATGTTACTTACAGTAACGTATATCAACCTAATGCTGTTAGTTTTTTAAAAATTAAATATACCCTTAAACGTTACCGTGAAATACGTTTATACTAGTTTTGTAAAATTTTAGAAAAATGTATTACTTTGGTAAATTGTTTTATATAATGACTTAGTTTGATTAAAAATTCTGTTATACCTAGATCCATACAAGGAAGTAAAATATATATTATCAAAAAAAGTAGAATAATAAATACTTGAAAGTAGGTTATACGCTTATATTAAATGTTTGTTTGTCTTTGTCACTTATATTCACTTATATCGGAGTTGGTTATACGCTTATATTAAATGTTTGTTTGTGATTATCACTGATATTTCAGGTTGGCTTGAGCTTAGTATCTGACTAAAATCTGCAGGTTATCTTGAGCTGACATGTTGTAATTTTATTCAATAGCTTAGTAGTTGGTTAGATACTTTAGGTTGGTTAATTTGAGTATAGTGGTTGGCTAAAGCCTATAAATTGGTTTGAGCTTGCAGGTTGGCTTGAGATTTTAGATTGATTTAAGCTTTCATGTTGACCTATGAGCTTTCAGATTGGCTTAGGGCTCGTTTGGATAGGCTTAATAAAAGCAGCTTTAAAAAAGTATTTTTGAAAGTGCTGAAACTTATTTTTAAAATAAGCAGTTATGCGTTTGGATAAAAGTGCTGAAGTTAAAAAAAAAATTGTTGATGTGTTGGCAAATAAGTGCTGATAAACAGCTTTTTAAATCAAAATGTCTGAAATACCCTTAAAAGCTGTGTAACGACCTGTTTAGTCGTTTTGAGCAACAGATTTTAATTCTGGAAAAACTGGCTGGGACGACGGAAGTCACGACGGACCGTCGTGGTCACGACGGCCCGTCGAGGAGGTTTCGTTCCATGACACTTAGAATTCTTCAATTTGGATATTAAAATCGACTCTCTGTAATTTGTGACGGACCTGCAGGACGTGCCGTCACATCTACGACGAACCGTCGTGAGGCACCGTTTCAATATACTTAGGAATTCTGAAATTGGGTACCGAAAAACGAGTTTCTGACCGTCAGGACGGAGGTGCAGGACGGACCGTCACAGTCCACCTGAATTTAGGGGGGTTGCGACGACCTGTGTGACGGACCGTCGCAGGCACGACGGCCCGTCACAGGTCGCGCAGATCCCAGTCAGAATAGGATTCCTCTACACGTTTTAAGGGTCGTTTTGGACTATTCTTTCCTTAATTATAAAGATTGAGGGTTAATATTAATAAGTCTAATTACTTGGGGGTTAAAAGAGGTAACCCTAAGTTAATTAATGGGTTCTATTGTCCTCTTTTATTCTTAATTACATGATAATTAGGGTAAAGGAAAGAGGGTTTGAATAAAACAAAAGAGAAAGAACAGAGAGAGAGAGAGAGTATTGATCGATCGAATTGGTTGAGAAGAATATCAAAGCTTGGGAAATTGCTGGTTGATTCCAATTCTTCGGTGGAGGTAGGTTATGGTTTTCATGCTACTTGTAGTAAACTCTTAATAGTGAATGATATGTGTTGATAGTATTGTAAACCCTACTATATGCGTAAATTGTATGCTTGCATGATTATGATTATGTGATTTTGATAAAACAAAGCATGATGAAGCTATTGAATCCCAAATCTTGAAAGAAACTTTAATCTATGATATTAATGATGATGCCTTGGTATAAAAGAAGGCTTGATGAATTAAAGTAATGGGATTAATGATGCCTTGGTATAGAGAAGGCTTGATGAATGGATAGAATGATGTTAGTGGATCGGAGTGTCACGTTCCGACACATAGTATTAGTGGATCGGAGTGTCACGTTCCGACACATAGTATTAGTGGATCGGAGTGTCACGTTCCGACACATAGTATTAGTGGGACGGGTGTCACGAACCGACACGTAGATATAGGGGATCGGAGTGTCACGTTCCGACACATATAGGGGATCGGAGTGTCACGTTCCGACACATATAGGGGATCGGAGTGTCACGTTCCGACACATATAGGGGATCGGAGTGTCACGTTCCGACACATATAGGGGATCGGAGTGTCACGTACCGACACATAGTGGTAGGGGATCGGAGTGTCACGTACCGACACAAGAGGAAGAAAGATAATGAATCTTGAAAGAAGATGAATATACTCAATCTAATGAACTTAATTCCCAAATGAGTATGGTATTGAGGCTTGAGTCCTCATGTTTGAACTCGGTTGTATTTATTGATGAATTAATACTATTATTTCTACATGTTGAGTATTGTAGTTGATTTACATTATTATTGATATATATTGTTCCCTATTTTGAGTTGGCCGATGATATCTACTCAGTACTTGTGGTTGTACTGACCCCCTACTTTTATGTTTTCTTCTTTGTTATTTGTGTAATGCAGCAAACGTTCCGTCAACTTCAACTCAACAGTAGATCTAGCCAGTCTTCACTTCATCGGAAATTCAGGGTGAGCTAATGCGTCTAGCTTGGACTGGGTCTTCTTCTTCAAGTCTTGATGCCTTGAACTTCCGGCATGGACTAGCTTTTTAGTTATTTTGTTCTTAGACATTCCTAGTTTAGTAATTTGAGATAGATGTTCTTGTGATGATGACTTCCAGATTTTGGGGATAATAATAGTTATTGATTTGATTTTAGTAATGAGTTAAGTCTTCCGCATTACGTTCTGTTGATATATGTTGAAATGTTAAGGTTTAGATTGGTTGGTTCGCTCACATAGGAGGGTAAATGTGGGTGCCAGTCGCGTCCCCGATTTGGGTCGTGACAAGCTGTTAACATAATAAAAGTTAATTAATTTATATTTTACAGCCATAAATAAAGATTTTATTTTAGTTTCATCCATAGGTAATAATAATTGTCTATCATTCACATATTTCTTTATTATCACAAATTATTTATAAGAGGAATATAAATTTTTATTTAAGTTATATGTGCAACTTATTTTACATTTTAATAATATATAATTTGAATAGATCACTTGAAAGATTTAAGATTTATTTTATTTTCATTCATTAGTAATAGTAATTGTCTATCATCCACACGTGAAACGGGAAAAATAGAAGAAAGAGATGTTAGAGTTATTTG
>JAKWJD010000999.1:0-74452 GCA_027705065.1 Solanum peruvianum | reverse complement strand
TTGATATATGAAGTGTTAAGGTTTGTGGTCTCATGAAGAGTTTACTAAGTATGCGTGATATTATGGGGCTTCACATGTACATTTCACTAGTAGATTAAGATAGGGATCATGAATAAGATCTTACAATGTCTTATGTGAAGTGAAGCAAAAATATATGCAAATTGATATAGGTCACCGTAATGTCTTATGACCATGACATTGAAGGTTACTTGCCATGTACTATACATATATGATGATGTGTAATGACTTGTGTAGGTTGTATGTATTCTTTCCTTATGGCCTAAGGTGATGCATATCACCAAGTATCACTAGAGGGTAACTTGGGAAGTTAGTGGATAAAATAAAAGATAGCTCACTATTAAGGTAAAGGAGCTCATTGTAAACTGACCACAATTATGGATTAAATTCTTTTTATGATCTTATGTAATGGTTGGCCTTTAAATATGTATATATGAATTATGTGAATGATATAAATGCTATTTGATAAATGTTTTATAAAGATTTACTCATAAATACATGAAGTATGATTTCAAGAAAATGTCCCTTTTAAATGCCTATTTTTGCATGGTTGCCATACTTAGTGCATTCTTATACTAATCACATTCTTTTAATTCTTACACAAAGATTAGGGTATGGATGCTTAAAGGATGTCTATACGAAAGTTTAATATTTCTACTAAATTTACTATGCAATGCGATGAATGATTACTATGGGCTTGTATAAGACCTCTAAGAGGTCAAGTACGCCATATTACTTCTAAGGGGGTGCTCCATCGATGTAATGAACGTTGTATTAGAGCATGACGTTAAAAAGTTGTTTAAAGTCCTAGAAATCTCATATTGCCACATCTAGTAGAGTCTTGTATGATTGGCAGTGAGTCCTGATACATCAAATGGTATGAGAGGCTATAGGACGATAGAGTTTCCCTTATTCATCATACTCATATTGTTCCATAGAACTTAACTCTATAAGATCTCTCTCTTATGTTCTCTTGTCCAGTAGTATTTTTAGATGTGATTTCTTGGATGAGATTTTCCTCTATACTTGAGGGAGAAAAGGTGAGTTTACATGATTGTCTTGGTTTAATGATTCAATGAGTCTGTGTGAAGGTGAATTTTTGCATGTTATGATGTGATGCCAATTATAGATATATATGAAATTTATATGAAATACCATGTTATATTGAGAAATGTATGTCATGACATAGTTAATGTATGTTAGACATTATTACGGTTAAAATGAGTTCTTTTGGAGTGATTTGTTACTATAGGGTTTTGCATGATGCTAGGCTTATGATACGATTTGAACTTGAAATTCTTGATTACTACCTATGGAAGCATGCTACCTTTAGAATATGTGCTTAAAAGTGTTCAATTTTTCCCTTTGTATATATGTGGTCCTTGATAAGTCGCCAAGTTTTAATTGGAGTCCTTTGTATATAGTTGATCCTAGGTGTTGTGCTAGTATTCTTATCTTGGGAAAGTTAGGTATCTCATATTTTTGTGCTTTTCCCATCAATTACCTCAATGTTGCCTTTTTTGGAATGTTGAAGCATGTTCACTGTAATACTAGGCAACTTATTGTAAGATTTTTAGGAAACTAACTAAATTTTTCTTTGATTGGAATTTGTTGAAATGTGTATAGAATTGATGCATATGAGCATCATAATAAATGAAAGAAAAAGGAGATTTCCTATTTGTAATGAAGAAGAAAAGTCTTATGGCTTAATGTGTTGTGGGTTTGTTTCTAACTTCTTATTGTGTTGTGAGCCCCTTGATGTTGTGGAGTTGATGTTTTCCCAGAATTGAGTGTATTATTCTAATCTCTGTAGGGTGATGATGTGGTTTGATTTATCTAGAAGTTACCTTACTTTAATGTTGAAAGAAAACAAAGAGTCCTTAAGGCTAAGTCTCATATATTGATTTCCCCTAATGATATATGACCTTCGTGTCTATTGTATTTTGTAAGGACTTAGGTTGTTAATAGTATTACCTAACTGAATAATTGGGGGATAATTTTCCTAAAATTATAGGTTTAGAATGCCTTGGTTGACTTAGTGTAATTCCTTCTAAAATGGTAATCACTTTTAAGTGATGAAAAATGAAGGTTCTTAACTTAAGATCATATTAAGGTTGGGTTAAGTTACTTTTAATTGTGTTTACCATAAGTGGGGGATGGTTATGGAGTAGTAAGATTATTTTTTACCTTGACCTTCTATTCTTACTTGAGCTTGAAACTAATAAATTCTTAGTAAGCTTCTTAATGATAGAAGTATTGTCTCAAGTATGAATTTCATGACATTCACGTGTTTGGTATGTCTTGATTGACACTATCTTAATAATATTTTGAAGATTCTAAAGTACTTGAAAAAGAATTTTTGATGAGCTTCATGATTTTCTCATGTTGATTGTGCATCTTAATATGCTAATTGTGCATTTGACTTCATGAGATAAGATAAGAAACATGGTTAGCCTTATAATGAAAAGTTGTGTCTCTTTAAAATGAAATATGTTGAGTCTCTTGAAATTTAATTGAATTGTATGGTTTGGGAAGCATGATTGTAGGCTCACTATTAAAAGATGAAAGCATGTGTAGCTAAGTATTCATGTGTGTGCCTATGATTTGTATCTTTTCCCCAAAATTAGGCTTATTGTGAAGGTGAATACTATGTTAGAAATTGACATCTTGCAAAATGGCTTCCTATTTGTTGGGATGTGCTTGGTGTGACTTACCATTTGGATTTCACTAGGAAGGAAACATGAGCATGCCTTGGTTAAAAAGTTTATAATTTCTCATCTTAAGAGGAATTGACCTTGTACTTTGCTTAGGTGTGAACTCATGATACATTTAAGTGTGTTGAGTAGAAGTAAATTCTTTCATGGACACCAATAAACATGTTATGGTTGAGTATGACCTTCATGGCACTAGGTCTAACTAATGAAGATCTTTGTTGATTCAATTAACTCACGTCTATGTGCATGAGTGCCTAATTGTTTCTTGAATGTTGTTGATATCTGCCTAAATGTGACTTAAAGAATACTTACAAGATGAGATCTTTATGAGTTGAAGTTTAATGACCATGTTATAACTAGGAGAAGGATGTTCCTCTTATAAACATGATAATAGCCTTTGTGTTTGATGCATTAAAGAGTGAGAGAATGAAAATTTTTTCTTTGTTGTGTGCATTAAGTGCTAAAATGAGTTGAAGTTGTATTTCATATAGGTTTGTTAATTAAATTTTATGTGATGGTATTATATATGATGAAATGACCTACAATACATTGTAACCCTTGTTGCGATTAAATTGTCCTAAGTGTCATTCCACGACGAATGTTCCCAAGTGGGGGATACTGTAAGACCCCCAAAATGATTTAGGGTGTCTAGAGCCTAACATATTTATAATAATGTCATAACGTCCTAAAGTGACTTATAATAGGATTAGAGGAAATTCATAAAGTTTGAGGTGATTTGGAAGTCAAAAGTCAAGGGATGACTAAGACGTTCGACGACTAGTCACTTACGTGTCTCATGTGTCTATGCGTGTTTGTATTTGTATTTCATGAAATTATGAAGTATTAAAAAGAATTATAATGAATTTTATAGGTAGTATATGGAGTTTTGTGATGTTTGGAGGTCAAACGTCCAAGATCATCGAAGACATTTGAAAGTTAGCCCTTGAGACGTCCATGTGTATCGTGATGGTGCCTAGCCTATTTGGACATGTTACATGTACTTGTTTTTTAAAACTGATTTGAGAGGTATAAAACTTGTTATGGTTTGTATTTATGTTGGAAAGTTTGGGTACGACTTGTATAGGGCCCCTCGAAAGGGCCCATAAGAAGGACCCAAGGCTGTCGAGACACTGCCTTGGAAGTGTCAATCGACGAGCCAAAATGACGCCCAGTAGGTTGACCAATAAACCTTAGGTGAGTTCTCATCGATGTACACTTAGCCTTGGAAAGTATCAACCAGACAAAAAGCCATGGTCCAATCGAGGAAAGCCACAAACGGCCCGTCGATGCACCTACAACCGTTGATGGTGATCCGTTGATGCAGCCGGGTGCCACTGTCTTGCACACTGTTTCATTATATGGGTGAACGGGAAATTCACCCCCCGTCCAAAAATTACTCTAATTGATTTATTTACCTATTTTTGGCTGTATATAAGGGATCAAAGAGGTGAACAACCCATTCACTATCCCAATGCTCACGAAATAAACCTTCTTCCAAAAACAATTCTCTCTAGAAATCTCCATTGTTGTTGAAGCTCAAGAACAGCTTGTAAATTGGATTCTCATGATTAATTCACCTTCTTTTATAGGTTGTCAACTATACAAAGGTATGGTGATCCTTCATCTCTAATTAATCTCTCACTTGGAGAGTTCTTCTCAAAGTTTTCGAAGGGAAAATATGATCAAAGTTCTTCTTCTTCAATCTAGCCATGGGTTCCTTCTAAAAACGTTTTTAATGGCTAAACCATGATGAATTGATGTTAATGTATTGGTTTTAACGTGATTTTAATCCAATTTCTTAATGAACCCATGTCACTTTCCAAAATCGATTTAGCCCTTGCATGGGCTTTGTGATCATGGCTTGTTAATAGTTTAATTGCGATTCTGTTACTTTAAATTGTCTATATATACGGTTATTTACATGAACTAATTATGAATTAATTATGAAGGATCCATGTGGATCAATGTATGAATATTTGAGCTTGCTTAGTCTGTTATCAATGTTATCACTGTAATATTGGTATTTAATTTTATAAAAGTGGATTTTGATCATGTTAAGTTGCTTGTAGATACTTTTTAAGGTTAATATCAGGTTTGAAATATGGATATTAATATTGTATGATCAAATTAAAGTAGGCTTATATGAATTGATCTAGGTTCTTCTAGTGTATCTAATGGTAACTTGTGATATTTAAAGTAGGTTTGTTATCTTGTATCTCAATTTCATGGCAATTGGTTCATAATATATAGTGTCAATTGTATCATAGAAACTGCATATAATATGTTGTAATGATGAATTATTTATTGGTATCCAATGTGGATTGATTCTTGAAGACTTGATCGTTAATTCCTCTCTATTGTAATCCCATGATGTTTACTGTAATCTTGACATCCTTGCAAATTGTAGTAGGATTTCGTCTAAGCAGTGGTATCTCTAAATTCTATATTTTATGTGTATTATTGATTTATTGTGATCATGACTAATGGAAAATCAAAGTGATAAAGAATTGATAAGATATCATCTTCCTTTCACATTCAATAAATTTATAATGCCATAAACATAACGTGATCTCAATTTAGGGTAGATATATCATGATTTAGTCTTGATTATTATGTCTTTAGCTACTGCCCTAGGTTTTTATTATTGGTATTTTCTGAAGGCTAATCATGGTAATAACAGTAAAGAATACTAGCAAGTGATTTATAACTCTCTACCTTCTAATATAAGTGTGATGCCTTGCATTATGTTATAGTATGATCTTGTAGCGACATGTACATGGTTTCTTGTATGCTTAAAGTACATTTAGGTACTACCCTAGTCATGTATTATTGATGAAATAGTGTATTGATCAATGCTGATAAAAAATGGTTGATGAATTAGTAAGGTCTACTGTTCCTCCCTACTTTTCTATATTAAAGTAGATGATGAAACCTTATATGGCATTGTGTGTTATGGTTCACTTATGGTGGCGGTGTTTAAATTACTGTCATTATATATGTGTTGACCATGGCCTTGAAGGAAAGTTGATGAATATATGAATGGGTGGTTATGATGATCACCCTATGTGTAATATGTGCCTAGCCTTCTACTTTAGTCTTGAATCTTGGTTATGGTACTATTGTTATGAGCATGTAACTTTTAAAGTTAATATCATGTGTAGGTGCTGCCATTAATGAATTAATAAGGGGGATGACCCCTATCATGTACCCCTATGTGAATGTGTGAATAGCTAAGGATTAGGACTCTTAAATGTAATGTGAAGATTGTCTTGCCTCCTATGCTAAATAGAGCTGTGTGGTCTATGCTTTGTTGTGCATTATTGTCTTAAGATCTTGCTGCCTCAAGATGTTATGGATAGCCATTATGTGATCATGTTGACCAATATACACACACTCACACATTATGCATGCTTACAAGTAGTATAGGTCATGGTGTCTAAATGAAAGGTAGTTGTCATATTCACATGTTTCTACTACTGTGCATGTTAAGAGGATTTTATTGAAGTATGATATGTGTTTCTTTAACTTGGACGACTTGATAGGTGTACTAGTATGTGCAAGGGTATGAGACTTTGCCTATGCATTGCATATGTGTGCCTTGATAGGATAGTTTCTAGTTTTGGTTTCTATGTGAATGAATATGAATTTATGAACATGTGTGACTTAATGTGTTATGTGAAAAGTTTTCTCACACATATGTATAGACACACACATGAATGATGATCTAGTCAATAGAGTAGCCTTTAAAGGTGTGCTCAAGTGTATCCTAAACTAGATAGTGTTAATACATATGCTATGTCCATGTTAAAGAATTTCTAACATGATTTAGGTTGATGAACTTTCATCTATGACCTACGAACTAAGCATATGAGTGGATGACTCTACTAAGCATATTTTTATAAATTAATGTTAGTGAAGGCTTATAAAAAAAGGGAACTTAGCTTAGAACCGAGTGAACATGAAGATGGGGGTATCCCTTTCAATTATAGGAGGTAGGTGACCATATAGCTCAAGGGGTGGATAGCCTTATGACCTAAAAGGGTGTTAGAGTGATGTTTCCATGATGCGCCCAAGTTCCATAAACTATTCTTTCCACATAGGATCTAGATATGTGATATTATCTAAACTGCTACCATGTGTTCATGTTCTACCTTGGCTAGGTAAGAACACCTTCCATTGGTGTAAGGCTCTACAACACCAAATTCCATGTTTAGCAGCCATGGTCTTAGTGTCGGTTAAGGATATAGTTTACCTAAAGTAAAATGGACAATGGAATTAAATTACTAAGACCATAACTAGAATTACTTAAGGGAGGTTACTTAGAACAGGTGGAAGTAATGAAACCATCTATACATTGCACTACTATCTCCTTAGGAAGTTCTAGGAAGGTGTTCTAATGTGTATGATTATAATTATGTCTTTATGCATGGCATTGTAGTATTTGTCAAGTTATCATGAAGATGTGCATGGTATGAGTGTATGTGATGTGGTCTTATTCTTATATGTGGTATGTGAGTCTTAATGACTATATTCTGAAG
This sequence comes from Solanum peruvianum, assembly GCA_027705065.1. Classification (NCBI taxonomy): domain Eukaryota; kingdom Viridiplantae; phylum Streptophyta; class Magnoliopsida; order Solanales; family Solanaceae; genus Solanum; species Solanum peruvianum. Next base: position 67,182 of record JAKWJD010000999.1, on the reverse strand, counting down.
ATTGTTGACATGAACGGAGTTGTCCTTATGTGTTATATTGATGTCTGAAGTGTTAAGGTGTGTTGTCTCGTGAAGAGTTTAGTAAGTATGTGTCAGATTATGGGGATTCGCATTTACATTTCACTAGTAGACTAAGATTACGGTCATGAATAAGATCTTATAATTTCTTATGTGAAGTTAAGCAAAAATATATGCAATTGATATAACTTACTGTAATGTCTTATGCCCTTGACATTGAAGGTGACTTGCAATGTACTATACTTATATGATGATGTGTACTGACTAGTGTAGGTTGTATGCTTTCTTTTTTTGTGGCCTAAAGTTATGCATTTCACCAAGTATCACCAGAGGGTTACTCGGGAAGTTAGTGGATAAAAGAAAAGATAGATCACTGTTAAGGTAAAGGAGCTCACTTTAAAGTGACCTCAACCATGGCGTAAATTCTATTTACGATTTAATGTAATGTTTGTCCTTTGAATATGTTTACATGCGGTATGTCAATGGTATAAATACTATTGCATAAAGGTTTTATAAAAACTTACTCAAAATGCATGAAGTATAATTTCAAGAAAATGCCCCTTTTAAATGCATGTTTTGCATGGTTGCGATACTTAGTGTATTCTTCTGCTAATCCCATTCTTCTATAATTATTACACAAAGTGTAGGTAATAGATTCTTAAGCATTGGCTATACGATTAAGGATCTTGATAGGTGATTCCCATGCTCAAGGAAAGGGGTCCTTAAGTTACAAGGATTCGTACTCATGTCTTACTGCAACATGTTTAAATGTTCATTAGTTATGTCTTATGTTTTAAGGGTCGCATCCCTAATGTATTTTGATGTTGTTCAGTCTAAGATGGCATAGAGACTTTGACTCTATGTATGTAATATGATATTTTCAATATATATGTAGTGAAGTTCTAGTATATGATGTGCTAAGAAAGTATTAAATTTTCCGCTAAATTTACTATGACAATGCAATGTATGATAACTATGGGCTTGTATAAGACATCCGAGAAGTCAAGTACGCCATGCTACTTCTAGGGGGTGCTCCCCATACGTGGCATCCCTTCATCTAGGGTTTCTTGCAGGTCGTTCGAAATTGGTATTTGAGCCTAAGGTTTTGGTAAATTTTTTAGGGTGCAAAGTCTCAAAATCCACGTTTAGTAGAGTCTTGTTCATCGGTGTGAGTCACGAAACACCCATGAGCGAGGGGTTATATAGCTATAGAAGTTTTACGTTCTTCATTATTCTAATGTCGTGCCTTAGAGTTGAGTTCTATAAGATGTTTCTCTCTTGCGTTTATAGGACATGAATACAAAGAGAAAAGTACATAGAAATTAGGAGGGAGGAGTGGTTAACGAGAGGATACCTCCCCGTGGTGAGCAAGTCCCTATTGTTGTCCAAGAGAATGAGGTTGTTCCCCTCCGGAACCTTAAGGACCTCAAGTTCCCCAAAAGCCCCACCTCCCCCATGCCCAAGGTCCTGAAGCTCTCTTTGTTAAAGGGGATATGACTAATGCGGAGTTAAGGGCTGCTTTTTTGAATTTAACCCAACTCATAACGTCTAAAGATCATGTCATCACTAATCACTTTGTTACCTAAGCCAACCTAAAAGGTGAACCTCAGCCTAATGCAAGTACTCACGCTTCTAAAATTTGAGATTGAATGAGGATGAACCCTCCTACTTTTCATGGAACTAAAGTAAATGAATATTTACAAGGCTTCATAGATGAGGTGTTCAAAGTTGTGGATGCTTTGAGTGTTACTCATAGAGAGAGAGCGGAACTAGCCACTTTCAAACTCAAAGATGTGTCTCAATAGTGGTTTGAGAAATGGAGGGATGAGAGACCCTTAAGGGATGGTCTGGTAGATTGGGAAGTATTCAAAGAGGGTACTATTGACATGTTCTTTACCTTAGAGTGGATGGAGAAGAAGATGGTGAAATTCATGAACCATTGTAAAGGGGGAATGAGTATAAAGGATTACTCTCTCAAATTCATGCAACTCTCTAAGTATGGCCCGACCATAGTAGCAAGCCCTAGGGATAGGATGAACAAATATATAATGAGAGTTTCTAGATTGGTGAATAAAGAGTAGCATACGATAATGCTTCTTAATGATATGGATATCTCTAGGCTCATGGTGTATGCACAAAAAATTAAGTAGTCCAAAATTAGGGAGATAAAACAAAAGAGGAAGAGGCCTAGGTTTAATGAATCAAGTCAACCAATATCTATGAAGATGTTCTATTATCAAGATCCTTCCATGGGGAACAAGGATAGGGCTCCTAACCTAATTCCCAAGGAGGTGGTCATACTGTCGAGATATCTACGTGTGATACTTGTTCGAAGCAACACTTGGGTGAGTGTCTTGCCAAGAATCAGAAGGAACTCATAACACTAAAGAAAAACAAGTACTTACCATAATTCCTCATCCTCATCCAGCTTTCATCCTTTAGTCAGTAGTACATAGAAACGTCTCTTATTTGGAAGCAGCATCCATTGTAACATTACGAGAAGCTTGTTTACCCGCTCTTCCTTTAGAAGCAACGGTAGGACAATCTCTCACGTTGTGTCCTTCTTTACCACAACGGAAGCAATTCCATGTAACCTTTTGGCACTCCCCATAGTGCCTCTTTCCACATGTGACACATCTATGTTTTCCATTTTGTGAACCACCTCCTTTCTCTAACTTCACCTTAGCACTCGTAGGTTCTTCTTGATCTTAAGCCCCTCTTTTTGAACCTAATTTGATATTGGTCACTAGAGCCACTACTCTTCATGTTTCTAGACATATTCTTTAAGTTTGGATTCTTCAATTTGTAGGGCATACACCATTAGTCTTGCTAGGGTGATATCATTATGTAACATGTCCATACGACATTCCTCCCTCACTAGATCGGTAACACCCGTCACGACTCTACTCATCCCTCGAATAATACACAAGGGATGGGGCATATCTGGATAACCTTGAGAACTTCAAAGATTATTCCTCAACGCTCATATTGCCTTGCTTGAGATTGATAAGCTCCTCTACCTTAACTTCCCTCCTTTCACGGGGAAAGTTCTTCCTAAGAAAAGCTTCCTTAAATTCTTCCCACTCAATAGGACCCGACTACACCGTCATATATCTTTCAATTGAGTGTACAACACTTGAGCAACCTCCCTCAATTAATATTAAGTTGGTTCCGCCTTCTCCCTAGATGTAACCCCCATAGCACTTAACACCTTGTATAATTCATCTAGGAACTCTTGGGGATCCTATCCCACCTTAAAGCCAAGAAAGATAGGAGTATTCATCCTCACAGACTCTGTTAAACTAAAGGTCATAGTGCTCTCCACAAAATTTACCCTAGGCACCATACTCAAATTCACTTTAGTAGTCAAAGCTCGGGCTAAAACAAGCAAAGCCTCTCTAATATCCCTATAACTCAACTCGCGAGGAAACAACGGAACATCATTACCTTGACCCCGAATAGTAACTTGGTCACCTTTAGCACCTTGAGGAACTTGCTCGTCTTCCTCAACTTGAGGAGGAATTTACTTATGCACATAATTTTTCTAAGCTCTCCTAGTCGGTGTCCTCCTCTTATTCATATTCCTAGAAACACAAGGAAACTATAAGAAAAGAGTACTCATAATTATTACTCTACGAAAGGACATAGGAGTAGAATAGAAGGGAAACTCTATCGTCCTATAGCATTTTGCCCATAGATTTGTCACGACTCACACCGATGGTCAAGACTCTATAAGACGTGACTTTATGAGATTTCTTAATTCTTAAGAATAATTTCTTAACCTATGCTCTGATACCAAGCTTGTCACATCTTGAAACCACACCCTTGAAGTTAGGTCCAATCTCGGATTGCAACCGGCGTACTTGACCTTTTGGAGGTTTTGTACAAGCCCATTCCATATCATTCATCGCATATACATAATGAAAAGTAGCGTAATTAAGACTTTTCAAAAACATTAGAATATCTCTAATAATATCTTTTGTTATAAATCATAGGATATACTAAGTCTCAGTCTCATCTAATTTAGACATGAGAATACTTTGGGAATACTACCCATACTTCAAAATATAGAAATACTTTGGCTATTGCAATACATCAAAATAAAAGACATATATATATGCCCTCGAGTCAATTGAGGACGTACTTCACTTCACTTAAACGACTCTAGAATCCAAGCTCTCCTTCACGATCTTTCTCACGATCCTTCACTAATGCAAAATAGGATGCATTAGTAAGGCTTTCATTAGTAGTGCTTGCATTATTAATACTTGCATTAGTTATGCAAACATTATTTGTTATACATTATTTGGTTGAAGCATTAGAAATAACAAATCTTGCATAATTTCTACTTAAAAATATATGTTTATTAAAATACCCTTCACCATTTACATATTTTTACACTCTTTTTGAAGTTGCAACAAAGTTCTTTGCTAAAACATCATTAACTCCTCCTCTTCTTCTTCTTATTTTTTTGATTTTCAAAAATGATATTAAATAGTTGTACTATTTAAGTTAAAATACTTTTGTGAAAAGCTGGAAAAAGAGTTTTTAAATCAAATTTATCACCACAATAGTATAAATTAATTAAATTATGATGAAATTAGATTTTAATTTTTTTAAAAAAATATATATTTAAGAGGCCATAAAGTCTATGAAAACGCCAACAAATTAAAAGACTTAGAAAAATAAATGAAAATAAGAACACATGATCATAGAGAAAATTAAAAGAAAAGAAAATGTTGGGAAATGTTTCAAAAAGGCTTAAGAGTTGTTTCGTAATTATTTAAGTAATGTAAGTTTTAAATATAATGCATTGCATGATAGTTTTAGAAAAAAATTGTTTAAAAACATACCCTCGACAAATATAGTGAAAAGGATATAAAAAATTTATAAAGCCAACTGTGTCTTTTATAATGTTAATGGAAGCATTAGAACTCATTGCATTACTCATGCATAAGAATAGATGGTATCAGTAATACACTTTTTAATACACAATATAGTGTATCACAATTGCAAGCATTAGTTATGCATTGGTTAGAAAAGTATACCAAACAAGGTACTTAAAATACATCAAGCTAATGCATGCATTATTTTATCTAATACACTCTACCAAATGACCTCATAGAGATAAACAAACCCATTAAAGTAGTACAAAAAAATTGTTCTAAGTATGGCTTTATGCATCAAATCATGAAAACGGACATTTATTAGAAATATGCATCTTTTTGACTTAAATATCATAACGTAATCATAAAAACAACATTTAACACCTTAGAAACATATAAGATAACTTTTAAGAAATTCTAGACATTTTTGAACCAACTTTACAGTAACCTATACTCACTATACAGAGAATTGCTTCACCGTAACAGTGAAGTGACTTCCCTTCTCTGTTGGCACTTTCTAGTATTTAATTATCAAACTAAAAGCTATCGTAGACTCACTTATGAGAGACGGACCATACACAATCTCTAAGTATGGCTAAATGATCCTCAAGACTACTTATAAGGATATACATACACACTTAAAATACATCAAAACACATAACTTGTATAATATGACATTTATATTATTAAGGCTATCAAAAGACATACTTAAATAAATCAAGATGATAAATTCCATGGTTGACCCCTTGAAGACTACCTAAATTATCCTTCAAAAGTACCTAAATAATCCTCATACCAAATGAGGACATACTTCACTTCACTTCAATGATGCTATGATTCAACTATTTCTTCACAGATGATCCTCGCCTACCAACAATTATAGAGACAGAAAAAAGCATGGAATTATTATAACCACATACACTATGTATGACATAATGTATTAAGTCTTCAAATTGGATATTTATCACATAAGAAATCACATAGCTTATTTATCACATTTTAGACGCAACTTACATTGAACTACTTCACTGTTACAGTGAAGTTCCTTAGCTTTACTTTAGACACTTTATATCATGCAATTCCCTCACTAAGAGCTATCCTAAGACTCACTTAAGTAAGACAAAGAGATACCTCCCATACAACCTCTATGGGCACACCTAAATTATCCTTAAGACCACCTGTAATGAGATCAACATACACCTACAAGACATCATACACATGAACAAGAGCTTGTTCTACCTAAGTTGATTCTAAGTCTCATTTGAGTGAGTTGTGAAGCGATCGCCCATACGATTCCTTACACACACATAAGAGATCCAATAGACTACCTAAGATAAAACCATTCTCACTTAATATATCAACACATAGATAATATGAAATTCCCCTTCCATAGGATTTCAAAAGACATACTTAAGTAAATCAAGAAGATGAAGTCCATGATTAACCTCCTCAAGATTACCTAAATAATCCTATAAGATACCTAATGCTTAGATCATGCTCACACAATCAAAATCTTCCATAACTAGAGTCATTCCTAAGACTTATCTTGGTAAGGCTTATTCATTTAACATACTTTATTAACTTACGTCATTACATTCATTAGTTCATTTAAGTTTCGTTCATCATATATAGACATTTAAGTAATGCTCTTCGACAAGACCTAGGGACTTTTACTAACCACTTCAAAGCGTATTGTGTCATGTCTAGATAGTTTCCCATACCACAACCTAAACTTTATACAACTTCTCTAATGCTAGTAGGTATCCCATATTATAAGAATAAGCAATAACTGACATAGGCCATGATAGCTAGACATGGAATCCTGAGTTCTATCCTACTTTCCGATAAGGGTGTTCTAATTAACAATGGTAGAACTTGGACACATCCCATGTTGGCAAATGACAAATAAATATGAAGGGCGTGCTTTGTACTCTAGCCTCATTATTTAACAAGAACTACTTCCCTTATCATACTCATTCGGTGCTAGACTTTGTTCTCATAGAGTAGTTTACATTAAAGGTTCATATAAAGGGGTTCTATATCTATTTCATAACCCAATCACATTTACCTACCCAAAAAAGGTCCACTAGGTCTACCTTAAAATGGCGACATCAAGCTCATAATGACTTTACCAATTTTTGATATGATGTCGTTCCAGCCAGTCGACCTTAAGTCTATTATTCATTTACTTAAAGGATGTCATTACGTCTTTGTACCTTCAACGTCCATAACCTTACCACTAGGTTCAAGGTTTCACATAAAGGACTCTCATAACATCATTTTAGGTCTCATGTTATTCATACATACAACACTAAGAGTCTTTAAAAACCTTTAATGAAAGATCCCATGGAGAGATCATCAAATAGGACAATTCATCTTCGAAAACTTCAGAAAAACTTCTTTGAATGTTTGGATCCTTGATGAATAGAGTTTCAAGGATAAAAAATACATACCTCAATGAATCTAATTCATCAATTTAATGAAGAATCTCCACTCAATTCTCCAATCAAAGCCCTTCTTCAATGGAGTTCTAGAGATTTTCTAAGGGAATTTGGATTTTGATTTTTGAAGAATGAAATCTTCTAAGTGTTTGTCTTATATACATATTTAAAATACCTAAAAGACCCTTTATGAACCGCAATTTCTCTTATTTTCTATGTTAGGTGAATTTACAATTTAACCCTTACATTACATTGAACCTGCGGATGAGAAAAGGCTCACAAACGGAGGGCAATCGACAGCCCGTCCCTTGACCAACGGACCGTCCTGTTGGTCCGTGTTTGGGGACTGAGGCTGTTCTTTAGAGTCTCCTCTCCTACACCTATGTAATGACCTACAATATACTATCAACGAGGAGTCTACTGGACCACGAGCCGTTTATTGGCTCAGTCGTTTGGGGAATGGTCTAGGAAGCCTTGTCTTTTGAGAAGGTTTCTTCTTCAAGGACCCTTGGTTGGTCCTCGGGAAGTTTTTCTCGGGCGTCCAACCCTAATGTGTTCATATAAAATTTTAGGACCTCTCACATTATGTTCATAAAAAATGAGCACGTAAAACTCGATGAAACATGCCTAGACACACAAGGTCATTTCAAGTCAAACCTATCAAACATCATGGACGTTCTTGGACGTTAGACCTCAAAACTTTACAAAACTTGACACACTTCCTATATATACCATAATAACTTATTTAAGGTGCTTATAATCTCATGAATCTCACATAAACACATAAAACCACATATGAGGCACATAGGTGACTTAGTTGTCAAATATTTTGGTTGTCCCTTGGCGTTTTAACTCCAATTCACCTAAACTCGTAGACAATGCCTCAATACAATATTATATACCAATTTAGGACATTTGAACATCATGACAACCATGTTAGGCTGTAGCTTCACCTAAGTCATTTTAGGGATCTTACAGTTGGTACTATGCGTATGTTACATGCATTGAAGTCTCCAATCTCAAGAGTACATTAGTGATCCTACCTTCCCTATGTGGGAAGGGAAACTCCTCACTCAAGTTCACTCGGTGCTAATCTAGAGTACCTTTTGAAATGTCTTTAATGTCTTTATTAATCATCATAGATTATTGTAGGTCATATTGTCTAACCCTTGTATAAACATCATCATCATCCTATCTCAATAAGCATTGCATGAGTATTGTCCTTTCGTTGCAATTCATATAGGTGAGGTTAGCACATTAACATTTTAGTATCATGATAAGACACATTGGTAAATCATTCACCATCCTTATAACATTTACATCCTAAGCTAACACCTCACAAATCATAGTCAAGACATTTCAATTAAACATCATACCACCCTATTAATCTTAATACAAGGAATACTCCAATACAACATCATGAGTTAATCACTATTAATCATCACTTGAAGTAAATGATAGGGATCACAAGAGTTACCAAGTTTCCTCAATAATTAATCATCAAGGTCTTACAATCAACCAATAATTCAACCTAATTAGGGTATAAATCATCATAATTCAATGACCAACATGATAAAAAGTCTAGAAGAATCGCTATATCACAATTCAATACTAGATTATAGCTTAAGACAAGATACTTAGGTCAATTTAAAACATCCTTTATAACCTAAATCAAATTCTCAAGAACTAACATGATAGGACTATAATTCACCACAATTAATTAAAAAATAGTATAAAAATATCATTAAGTAGTAATTCAACCAATAACAAAGTCAATTGAACCAATATAACATAATTCATATCAAGATCATAACCAAGGTTAAGGGTTACAGGTCATCTTCTAAAACCTAGACCAAAACATGAATATATATCATAAAAGATTTAAATTACATGTTAATGTATTCAAAATATCAAAAATAATTCATCAACTAATAAATTCATAACATAATTTTTCAGATTGGAAAAAACCCACTTGGAATTCAACTTTGGAAATCAATTGGATGGAACACTTTGAGGAAAGATGTCTCAAAGGTGAATTAGATTCAATACATGAATAATTGATGAATATTAATGGTTAAACATGAATCTTTTCAGCCCTAAAAACCTTCCCTAGCTTGGTATTCAATGGTTTTCTTCATTAGAGAGAGAAAGAAGAGAGAAGGAAGAGAGTTTGGGTTTGTGAGTTATGAGAGTTTAGATTAGTTTAGTGGAGTTGGTGTCTTTATATGTGCTGTTAATTAACATAATTAGTCTTTCCTTAATCCACAAATAACGATATTACCCCTCAATTAATTAATTAGAACTTATTAAAAACATGTAACAAAGTCAGGCCATCATAGATGAGACCTCAAAAAACGGTCCGTCTGTTAGTCAACGACCCTTACCCGTTCCCTTTTGATCATCCGTCAATGAGTTCAGAGAGTGGTCAAAATGGACAATTAGACAAACTGCTAAGCATTTGTCTAAAAATGGCATGACGCCCCGTTGATCAACCCACTATCCGTCGTTCCCCTTCGTTGGTGAACATTGCCTAGGTAGCCTTAACCCCAAAATGTAGTGGTCCTTCTCAAGGGACCTTGGTTGGTCCTTGGAAAGTTGCAATCGGACGTTTCTACTATGAATCAATTTAAACACGTGTTAGACACCCTTCAACGAATATTCATCATTTTACCACTTCTACAAGATAGTAAAATAGGCTAAGGCACGCTAACACCTCATTGAACTAGTTTTCGGACGTCATGGACGTTCTTGGATGTTTTGGTTTCTAGACTTCCTAAATGACCTATATTCATAAAAAATGGACTTCAAAAAAGTTTCTAGAACTTATGACACTTATGATATGATCTATAACACGTCTTGAATTTTAGAAGTACATTATTCCTCTCCTTAGGAACATTCGTGGCCGAATGACACTAAAAATCTTTAGAAGGACGGAATGTACTCATAAATAGAAGCCCAACCAACAAAAATATAATAAAAACATCAATCATATTATTTACATAACATAAATCAAAGAAGCCAAATTTCAAATTATGGGCATACTTGATTGTAATCGTTGTAACAACATCCAAAAATGCACATTTTACGAAACTTCTCCAAAAATCAAGAAATCTCAAATTTAATTATTATTTTCATTATTAGTAGGAACTACTAACCTTATATATCAAATAGATGAGGGTAGAGGGACTTCATGTCGTCCTCGGCCTCCCATGTTGGACCCTCGAGTAGGTGATTCTTCTATAACACCTTTACAGAAGTCACTTTTTTATTCCTCAATTTCTTTACTTACCTATGAAAGATTTGAATCGGAACTTCCTCATAGGAAACGTTATCCTTCACACCAAGACCCTCAATAGGAACACTTTACTCGGGATGACCAATATACATCATAAGCATGGAAACATGTAAAAAGCGAAATAACCATAGCCAATTCACTAGGAAACCTTAACTCATAGGCAACCGTACCAACCCTTTTCAAGATTTCATAGGGACCCACATAACGAGGACTCAATTTCCCTTTCTTGCCAAATTTAACCAGCCCTTTCGTGGTTGAAATTTCTTCAAAATTTTAATGCCTTCTCCTATGATCGGCAGAAGCTTTTCACCGATTATAGGCTGTTTGCAACCGGTTCCTTATGATATGAACTTTCTCCAAAGGCTTATAAATCAAATCAGGACTAAGAAGAGAAGTCTCCCCCACTTGAAACCATACAATAGGATACCTACACCTCCTACCATACAAGGCTTTATAAGGACCAATGTATACGGATGAATGAAAACTATTATTGTAAGAAAACTCCACAAAAGGCAAATGCTTATCCCAATTTTCTTTAAAATGAATAATAGAAGCTCTAAGAATATCCTCCAGGTTTTAATAGTACGTTCCACTTGGTCATCCGTTTGGGTATGAGAAGCGGTCTTAGCTTTACCTTAGTACCTAACCCTTCTTGGAATGAACTCCAAAAAGTAGATGTGAATTGTTCACCCCTATACGATATGATGGATAAAAGAATTCCATGGAGACACACAATACTATCTATAATGATCCTTGCGTAATCTTCCGCCGAATAAGTAAACTTGACGAGAATGAAATGAGTGGACTTGGTCAACTAATCCACAATTACCCATATATAGTCATACTATTTTAGTTTCTGACGCAAACCTACCATAAAATCCTTATTGATGTCTCCCGACTTCCAAGTAGGAACTTGGATTTCTTGGAGCAAACAACCGGGCTTTTGGTGCTTGGCCTTAACTTGATTGTAATTGGGACACTTAGCAACAAATTCCGCTATGTTCATCTTCAAACCTTCCTACCAAAATACTTCCCTAAGGTCATGGTACATCTTTGTTGAACCCAGATGAATGGAGTAACGAGACCCATTAGCTTGCTCAAGGATACGGTTTCTCAAACCATCTATGTTGGGAACACACAACCTTCTATCCTACCTCAAGACACCATCACCCAGAGGTGAATGACTCATTAAATTTACCAAGAAATGATTCCTTTTACTCCTTCAATGATTGATCAAGGTATTGTTTGGACTTCACCTCAACTACCAAAGATAACATGGAGTTATGATGGACCATAAAACCACCATTCAAAGAATCTTCCAACCTCACACCCAATCTAGACAACCTATGAACATCTTTGAATAGTCATTATTGCCTTCCTCTACATGAGAAACACTACCTATGGATAACTGACTTAGAGCATCAACAAAACATAGGCCTTGCCGGGATGATAGAGAACTCTCATTCATGAACATTCAACAATTTCAACCATCTTCTTTGTATGAGATTCAACTTCTTTTGAATAAACAATTGTTGGAGACTCTGGTGGTCAGCATACATATTAACATGGACGTCATACAAGTAATGCCTCTATATCTTCAAGGCAAATACAACAGTCACTAACTTAAGATCATGAGTTTGGTAGTTTCTTCATTGCACCTTATGTTGTCTAGAAGCATAGGCTACCACGATCCCATGTTGCATAAGCACACACCATAAACCCACTCGGGATATATCACAATACAAAACTAAACACTTTGTACACTATAGTAAAGTCAACACCGAAGTGAATGTAAGCCTATCTTTCATGATTTGGAAGCTTCTCTCTGACGTCTCCAACCACTCAAATTTCTTACTCTTTTGGGTTAAAGTAGTCAACGGAGATGCAATGGACGCAAAACTATCCACAAACCTACGATAATAACACGCTAGACCTAAGTAACTCCTAATGTCTGTTGGAGTCAATGGTCTAGGACAATTTTTTACCACCTCAGTTTTCCTTGGATCAACCTCAAGCCCCTCCATAAAGATGATATGACTAACAAATGCCACCGACCTCAACGAAACCTCACATTTGCTATACTTGGCAAAGAATTGATTCTCCTTAAGCACTTGTAATACCACCCTAAAATGGTTTATGTGATCACCCTCTCTTATTGAATATACAAAGAGGCCGTGAATGAAGACAATAACAAATGAATCTATGTAAATTCAAAACGCCCTATTCATGGGAGCCACAAACGTTGTCGGGGAATTTGTATGACCAAAGGACAGCACTAAAAACTCATAATGACCATATCTAGTGTGAAATGTCGTCTTTGATATCCTCACCTCTAGCCCTAAGTTTATGATATCCGGAACTCATGTCAATCTTCGAAAAGTAGCTTGCCACTTAGAGTTGATGAAACATTTTGTGAATCCGTAAGATTGAATAATTGTTCTTAATAGTGACTTTATTGAGTTGGCGGTAATCAATGCATATTTAAGAGACCCATCCTTCTTGATAACAAACAAAATCGGAACACCCCATTTTCATGACTCGAAACTACCCCCTAGAAGTTAGGGAGAACCCTTGGGTCATGAATGGGCGTACTTGACCCTTTGTGGTCTTGTACAAGCCCTTAACAATCGTTCTTTAAATAGGACATGAAAAGTAGTGTGGAATTATAAGTTTTCAAGATATTTAATAAAAAGCTAGTCTTTCATAAATATTTATAGATTCTCATCGTCACAAGAAACCTTAAAGACACGATATAATATCTTTGGGACAAGACCCTTTCCATTGAATAAAAAATAGGATAAGTCTTAATATAAAAACTAAGAAAACATACTTTACGTCCTCGATTATATGAGGACATAGAAAAACTTAAGAGAGCATATTTCCCAAACTTCGGTTTCAAATCTTCCAAAAGCTTCCAACATATACTTAAAGATTATAGAAATTTATGGGGTTAGTACAAAACAATGTACTAAGTATGACATATGCAACACATGTAAAAAGGGACATTTAAAAAAAACTTTTTCATGCCAATTAAATAAAACATGAATATAGAAGTAAAACAACATAAGAATTATCATTTATCACAAAGAGAAGAATTTCCATAATTTTAACAAAAAGGGACACTTTACAGTCAAGCTACCAAAATATTACAATAAGTTCATTTTAAATTAACATTGATCTATCTAATTCTAAAGGAGTGACCTTCCAAGGCCAAGAAAATAGGAAGTGAACTCATTTCCGTAGGAGTTTCCCTATCTAAAAATTATCCTATGACTCACCAAGGTAAGACATGCAGGAAGTAAACATATGCCTCCTTTAATACACACAAAGGTGATCCTCAAAACTACCCCTCTTCGGCTGACTCACCTCGGAAGAACAAGTCCCTACTCAATGACAAAACAGTAAAAGAAAACACAAAAAACACACTAAGACTTCCCTTTCGGAATGCCTATCTAGCGCAATGAGTAGATGACGTCACATACCACCACCTACCCTGAGTAGTATACTCTTTTCGAAGGCTTGGCACCAAGACTCCCCTTTCGGATGCTATACTTAGTGTAATGGTAGAGTCTCATTCCACCACCTACCCTAAGTAGTACGTTCTTTTAGGAGACTTAGTTCATTCAATTCATATAAGACTCACCAAGACTCCTCTTTCGAAATGCCTACCTATTGCAATGCATAAATAGCATCCCATTCCACTACCTACCCTAAGTAGAAAACTCCATTAGAAGACTTAGCACATTTATTACTTTTGAAGGAGATAGTTTAACCGACATAGACCATGAGAGATAGGAATCGAATACCAATATTAACCCTTATCGTATGAGGGATCCTTACTTGCCTAGTGTAAGGTAATTATCTTAGCTTTTACATGGATTGCCCAATAGCTACACCTATCGAGTGTATAGTTAAGAGATAAAGAGATTGATAATAAGTAACTCATTATCTACTACCGAGGACTACTCATCTAAGAGGTACATTGGATTGCAACATCTCAACTCACAGAGTGTACCACCTCTTCTTCATATCCTCTCGTGCTAGACATAACCCCCACGAATTATAAAAATTATACACTATAGGTTAAGGATAATTAGTGAACACCACATCTAATCTCAAGAAGGGCATTCATCCTCCGACCTATCTTAGAAAGCTCTTTGGATGTAGGGAGCTTTCTATTAAACACTTCATCTCAACTCACGGAGAGTGTCCACCTCAAAACTCTTCTAGGTATTTAACTTAGTTTCAATAATTCATTTAAGTGTGTGTGTGTACAGGTGAGCAAACCTTTCATAAAAACATTATTTTATTTATGTTAACTCCTATACATGCTTTGGACCTTCAATTCATCAAATCACACACATTACATGTTTCACATAATCATATACTTCATTTAGGTATAATCTAAACACAACAAGTAATTCAAGATTCAAAATATACAATATAAGAACAATTTTTATCATCCCTTCATTTATCATATAAGGACTTTGAAGCCACACTTACAAAACATAAAAATTATAATCAAATTTATCAAGTAAACACCGTCACCAAGAAGGTGGACCATACCACTCAAGAGCAATTTATATAAGAATTATACAATAAAAGCAACTCACAAATTATTCCAGACATCATTAGCTATAATAAATTTCTAAATATTCCATCATAATAAGGACCTTAGGGAAGTAGCAAAATCATAATAATAATACAAGAAAATTGAAGTTCATGCCCTATACAAACATGTTCATTTAACGCATTTTTTAAGCTACATGTTTGAAATATGCATAAACATGAGTTTATTGGGTTTTTGAAATTAAAATAATCCATTCATACTATAAGAAACACATTTGAATCATTTAAACTCTTTTACAATAAGCCTCATGCTTAAAATATAACATAGAAGAAAATAGAGTTTCAAAACACTTTTTGAAATCTTTTAGAAACGACTCCTTGAATGAAAGAGGGTTCAAGGATGGATACCATACCTCAATGAGAAGGAAACCCACTAAATTTTGTGAATAAATACGTACAAACCAGCCCTCCTTTCCCTCATTTAGTAATAGCTCCAATGGTGACTTTGAGAGAGTTTTCTTTAGAGAGAGTTTTAATATTTCAAGTGAGAGTTCTTGTCTTGGGCTAATGCTTAAAACTAATCTAATATAACTTATAAACCCCAAAATATCATCCTAGGGTCATAAAAGATGTCGGTTAAATACCCCATGTCAAGGCAGCAGGCGAGACAACTTTTGTATGAATTATTAAAGACTCTCAACTAACGAACCGTGTGTCAAACGACACCCCGTTGATGAGGGTTCGTTGGTTGTCTCTGAAACCCTCAACACCTGCATACATTCAGGTCCAATCAATGGACCAACTATAAGAGTCGTCGGTTGGTCGACTTGTACCGTTGGTGGACACTGCCAGGCAGTTTTTGACTAAAGTCCATGGCCCCTTGTGGGTCCTAGGGGGGGTCATACACAGACGATAAACTTATAAACATAGTATTCTAGGTATTAGGAACATACCACATCAATTTCGACTAAATAGAACACGTAAAACTCACTCAAAAATATGAAGACACACGAACACTTTCTAAGAAACACCTTTCGAGCATCATGGACGTTTTTGGATGTTGACCACGAAACTTAACAAAACTTCACACACTATCTAAGAACACTGTAATTCAATTTATAACCAAATTATGTTAATAAACCATCACGAATATCTAGTTCACCTTAGTTCGTTTTAGGGCGTTACATTCTCCCCAACTTGGAATAACATTCATCCTCGAATGATATTTAAACTTTAAAATCAACAAGGAATATCTAAGAATCACATAACACATTAAAATAATGATCAAAACACTCATAATCAAAGCATCAACTATCAAGGATCACCATTACACATTTCCAAACACTTGAAACACAAGCAACATTTTGCAAAACTTCACAAACTCAAAATTCATCCTTCTCCTACTTTTATTGAGAAAATACCATATCCAACATTAAACATGATCATATACAACACTTTTACACACATTTAAACTTCAATCAAAGGCAAGACAAATTTTTCTCAAAATTCAAAAATCTTATAGTGAACGTTACAGTAACATTGTGAAACATGCTTAAATTTAATATTTTCATTCTTTAAGAAATTTATCAAGATAACATTCTCATAAGAAGTATAAAACCATATAAAATCATCTCATAAATAAAAACAACAATCATAAAGAGTTAATAATTACCGGGACTATAAACTTCGGATTAGTTATCCTTCTAGCTCCCATCCCATTGGGAGGGTTCTTCTTTGGAGCATTTGAATATAGACAACCTTAAGAGATTGATTGACCTCTTTCCCACTTTATTTGGTTTTAGGGAATTAACTCACGTTGTGGCCCTTATTACCATATCAAAAACAACCATCCGTACCGGCAAGATACCTACCCATATGTTGCTTTCCACAAGAAGTACACCTAGTCTCTTCAAAAGTCTAGCCACTACCTTCGGAATGTTGTTTTGGAGACCCATCATTTTTTCCCATGGAAGAATATTTGTTATAGAACCTCTTCTTAGGTTTTTTGTTACTAGAATCCTCCAACCTAAGCCTCTTACCCTTTTTCCTTATCTCCCTTATTTTGGACTCCTTAATTTGTTGTGCATACACCATGAGTCTAGAAATATCTATTACATTAAGAAGATTTGACGTACGACAGTCTTTATCAAACAAAGCTAGACAATCCCATCACAAATTTGTTCAACCTGTATCTACGCTTGTCTACGATGGTTGGAGCATACTTAGAGAGTTTGGTAATTTTCAGAGAGTACTCTTGCACACTTATTTCCCCTTGACGAAGGTTCATGAATTCAACCATCTTCTTCTCCGTGCACTCTAAGGGAAACAACCTATCTAGGAAAGCTTATTTTAATTCCTCCCAATCAACCGTACCTCTTTCTAAGGGTCTCTCACCCCTCCATTGCTCAAACCACACTTGAGACACATCCTTAAGTTGGTAAGCGGCTAATTCCGCTTTCTCCTTAGGGGTCACTTCCATAGCATCAACCACTTTGAACCCTTCATCTATGAAACCTTGTGGATCTTCAGATACCTTAGTGCCATGAAAATTTGGAGGGTTCGTCCTCATGAAGTCCCAAATTCTAGAAGCGGGAGTACTAGCATTAGGTTGAGGTCAAACACCTTGATTATCTTTGGCAACAAAGTGATTATTTACGAAATGAGCTTGAGCCTTCATGAGTTAGGTAAAATTCATTAGGGCAGCCCTAAAGTTCTTATTAGTCATATCTCCTTAAAAAAAGGAGTTTGAGGCTTAGGAGACACTTGGGCACTTGAGGTTTTTGAAGTTCCGAAGTCACTTGAGATTATTAAAGGGGAACCTTCATTTTTTCTTCCTCTAGGCCAACAATAGGAACTTGGTCAACACGGGGAGGGATCCTCTCATTAGCTACTCCTCCCTCCTCCCTTCTAGGGTTGATGTCCTCGTATTCATATCATATAAATACAAAGAGAAGAGGTTGAGAAAAGACACCTTATATGGCTGAACTCTAAGGCACGACATTAGAATAGAGAAGAAAGTGAAACTTCTTCATCTTATAACCTCTTGTCCATGGATTTTGTCGCTACTCACACCAATGACGAAGATACTACTAGACGTGGTTTATGGGACTTTTACACCCCAACTATTTCCCATAACCTTATGGTCTGATACCAAGTCTGTCGCAACACCAAAGTACCCCCAGAAGTAAGGGAGAACCATTAGGTCATAACCGGCCGTAGAATTAAAACTTTTCAAGACATTTAATAAAAATCTAGTCTTTCATAAATATTTAGAGAATATCATCGTCACACACAACCTTAAAGACACGATATAATATCTAAGGGACACAACCCTTTATATTGAAAGAAAAACACATAATAAGTCTTAATATTAAAACGAAGAAAACATAGACTATGTCCTCAAATATATAAGGACATACCAAATATGAGAGAGTAGATTCCCACAGCTTCACCTTCAAATCTTCCAAATGCTTCCAACCATTACTTATAGAATATAGAAAATTATGGGGTTAGTACAAAAGAATGTACTAAGTATGCAATATGCAAATACATGCAAACAGGGACATTTTAGTAAAAAAACACATTTCATGCCAATTAAATAAAATATTAAAGAAAATATAAGTAAAACAACATAAGAATGATGGATCATCATGTAACACTTAGAGAAGAATTTCCATAATTTCAACAAAAAAGGACACTTCGCAGTGAATTGTACAAAAATATTACATTAAGTTCATTTTGACATAACAGTGAGCTATCCTATTCTAAAAGAGTGAACTTCCAAGGCCAAGAAAAGAGGAAGTGAACTCATTTCCATAGGAGTTTCTTTAACTACGGATTCTCCTAAGACTTACAAGGGTAAGACATGAAGGAAGTACGCATATGCATCCTTTAACACACACAAAGTTGATCCTCAAGACTACCCTGTTTCGGCTTATGCTTCTTGGAAGAACAAGCCCCCAGTTAATTATACGACATTAGAACAAAACCCAAACAACCCACTCGGACTTCTTTTTCGGAATGCCTACTTAGTGCAATGTGTATATTACATCCCATACCACAACATACCCTAAGTAGTACATTCTTTTAGAAGGCTTGTCACCAGGACTCCCCTTTCGTAAGGTCTACTTTGTGCAATGGATAGGTAGCATCCCATTCCACCACCTACCATGAGTTGTATATTCTTTTAGGAGACTTAGTTCATTCAATTCATATAAGACTCACCAAGACTCCCCTTTCGGAATGCCTACCTAGTGCAAAGGATAAATAGCATCTCATTCCACTACCTACCATAAGTAGAACACTCTATTAGAAGACTTAGCACATTTATTACTTTTGTGGGTGTTAGCTTAACCGACATAGACCATGAGTGCTAGGCATGTAATCCCGATATTAACCACAATCGCATGACAAGTCCTAACTTTTCTAGAGTAAGGTCATTCTTACATTGCTTGTCCAATAGCTACACCTATGCGGCC
Source organism: Solanum peruvianum (assembly GCA_027705065.1). NCBI lineage: Eukaryota > Viridiplantae > Streptophyta > Magnoliopsida > Solanales > Solanaceae > Solanum > Solanum peruvianum. The sequence goes on along the minus strand of JAKWJD010000999.1, from coordinate 47,495 downwards.
GCATTATTAAGGGATACTAAGTAACTCATTCTCTACTAATGAGAAGTACTCATCTCAAGAGGTACGTCGTAATACAACATCTCTATTTGCGAAGTGTAACCACCTCTTCGTCATATGCTCTCGGTGCGAGACATAACCCCAACAGATTCTAAACATTATAGACTATATGTTAAAGATAACTAGTGAACACCACATAGATACTCATGAAGGGCATTCATCCTCTGACCTATCTTAGAAAGATCTTAGGATGTAGTGAGGTCGATACTAAACACTTCATAGACTTTATAAGATGTGGTCATACACCTTAGAAATTAAAGTTTTTGTAATCACAATGCATGTCCTATCTTAATATTGTGGAGTGCCGACAATCCTCATGAGAAGATCTTTACATGTATATAATAATGACATATTAGAAGGATTATAGGCTGCCTAGGTACTGTTTGATAATTTGAAATACCCCGCACTAGTTAGTAAGCTGCTAATATTATCGTTATTGATTGTTTTATGTAAATCAATATTATGACGTTAAAGGACAAGTTCATACTTCTTAAACATTATGAATTGGGAATTAAGGTATGGAAGACTATTTGATCGGGTATCTTTTTGCATGAAGTCCTATATTTTGTGTACCAACAAATTGAGATCTCTTAGTGATCCTCATGGTAAAATATACAATATGAGGGTGTAGGATCTTCAATGTAGCCAATGGTCTTTCTTACATAGTATAACTTTTCAGAATATGTCAAAATACTTTTATATGCGTTCATTCGAATATTGGTGTGTTTATTCTTCCATGTACTAGACAAAGATACTATTAGAGGTAAGTTTTAATAGTTATACACCAAGTCATATGTTGGTTCTCTTAGGCCTTTAGGGCATAGGGTCCCTGTACATCTCAATGGAACTTGGGGTGTGTGATAGTTGCGATATTACAAAGTGTTGTAACTATTCCAAAGAGTTTTGACATTTCCAAAGAAGTGTGACTTTTCTGAAAGGTTGTAACTTTTCTAAAAATTGTCACTTTTGGGATGAGTTGTGTCATTTCTGAAGGATTGTGTCTTTTATGATAAGGCGCAATAAGAACATTTATTGGCTATAAATAAAGGGTTCCCTCACATTTTTAAACTTAAAATTTTCCATGTTTTCTATTATTCTTAGGACATCGAACATAGTACGTATTATGTATTTATTTATAATATAATATAGGAAATACTAAAAAAGAAAACATTTTAAATTGACGGATTGTACTTTGAAGATATGGAAGAGTTGAGGATGGGGTTTAAAGGTAAAACAAAGTAGGGCCAAAAATGTTTTAAAAAAATAAACAAAGAGAAACATAAAAATTAATTTCTGAATTATAAAGATGCCACATAGATGGGCCTAGAATTCTCTTTTATATATAATAATATATGAGATAAAATTATCAAATTGTGAATGATAACTACGGCATACTGAATTGAAATTTTTTTTAGTGATAGAGGCACAAGTATGATATGGTGTGAGAGAGATTACTTTTTCACTAAAAAATTTGTGGGCCAGACCTTTCTCATCTTATGTTCTCTTCCTCTTACTCCTTACCCTAAATCTTCTCCATTTTTTTCATTCACTTTTTTTTAAAAGAAACTCTTTTATTTTCTAATATATTCGATTAGTATTTTCTATACACGAATTTTATAAATTCATTTTTTTATTATATACATACCATATAGATGCATATATTTAATTTTTTTAACTATATAAAAATACAAGAAAAAAATTAAGGAAAAAATTATAAGATAAAATTAAACTTTCGCAAATAAGATGAAAGTCTTGAAGATCAATCAACCAAGTTATATTCTTCATTTAATATATAAACTTACAATAAGACTATTATGTAAAAAATGAATTTCAATTTTTAGTAGATCTGACATATTTTATCCACCCTTCAAGTTTAACTTATAAATACTAAACTTTGTAGAATTATATATTCAGACAACATGAGATTGATATATAATTTGATATATAATTTGAAGAAATAAAATATGACAATATTGACAAAGAAAAAATTAAATAATTGAGAAAAGAAGTAGATGAGCATAAAAAGGCTAGTGCTTCGTAAATTGATATGAACAAATAAGTGGAATATTCACATATTACTATCACTTTACTTTCTTATTATCTCGAGTTTGAAAAACACATACTTCAAGGATAATTTGGCCCTTTTCCTTATATTATATATATATATATATATATATATATATATATATATATATATCTATATAATATATATATATATAATATATATATATATATCGGAACCTATTGGCTCCAAAATACCATTGTCATCCATCTTTTAGTTCAAAATTGACCACTTATTTAACGTTTTAAATTTTAAGGTATTTAAATGTTTTTGTAAATACGTGGCGCTAAACTATTTGTTATAATTTAAGTTATTAATATAATTTATAAATCAATCCACTACCCACCCATTACTAATTAACCCCCTCCAAATTTTTAAATCCGTCACATTATTAATCAAACAACTTAAAAGATACTGTCAATTAAGTGTTTCTAAGAATTAGAGGTGAAAATATATGTAGAAGTTAATTACCATATATTCAAGTTTCTAAAAAAAATTACCGATAAACTTAAAAGTCTGACTATGTTCATCTTTATTATTGTTACGTCTTAATTATGTTATGTTACTTCATAGGTAATTTTTTTTCAAAAAATAATATATTTAAGGTTTTAAAACAAATCATAATTATTTATGAAATTATATTTTAAATAAATTGCATGAAATAATTCGGGATGTATTACTTCTTTACCTTAAATCAGAAATTTCAAATTCAATCTTGAAAGAGAATCCTATTGAAAGTGTCCTCCTAAATGTCTCAACCTAAATTTAATTAGGGGAAGTTTAGTTAGTAATGAGTGAGTAGTGGGTTGATTTATAAATTATATTAATAAATTAAATTATAACCAATAGTTGGACGCGAAGTATTTTTACAAATATTTGAAGAGTTTAATTTTTAAAAAATTAAATAAGTTGTCAATTTTGAACAAAAATGTGGATGATAAAGGTATTTTGAAGCTAATAGGGAGATGAGAAGGGCATTTTGGAGCAAATAGGTGGATGGATGGGTAATTTTGTATCATTTTCAATACTTCAAGCACATTTCAAAGATTTATGTTTTTCTTGGATATGCATGTTCCCAAGGTGACATGATGTTTTATTGGATAGTGATGTATCTATTAATTTAACATTCACCAAACTGGCTTTTGAGGTGGTTTCTCTACTTAGGTGTCATTCTCTCAATGTATGATACAGTTGACTAAGAAAAAATTCATCTTCTTCTATCTACTTCTCTTGCCTTCTTCTCTTTATGATTATATTATAATGAGCATGATTTTATAACACGTTATCAACACGAGACTCTATCCAATAAAGATTCACTATTAGTTTTTCTCTAGCCAATTAAGATTGACTATTAGTTTTTCTTAGTTTTGTTATTAAGACTTATTATGTATTGATTTAAATGTAGAGGGTTGTGTCCCTAAGATATTATCTCGTGTCATTAAGATTGGCTTGAGACGATGAGACTTCTTTAGTATTTTATGAAAACTGATTTCTTTAATAAATTATTCGTGAAATTTTTTATTTGCGCACTATTTTTCATTCCTTATGTAATGAACAATAATTAAAGGACTTGTACAAGACCCCAAAGGGTCAAGTACGACTTGTCATGACCTGAGGGTTCTCCCTAACTTCTAGGGGGTGCTTTCGGGTTGTCACAGACTTGGTATCAAATCATAAGGTTATGGGAAAAAATTTAGGGTCTAAAAAGCTCACAAGCAATGTCTAGTAATTTCTTGTTAATTGGTGTGAGTCGCGACACATCCATGGACAAGAGGCTATAGGACGATAGAGTTTCACTTTCTTCATTACTCTTGTATCATGCCATAGAACTTAACTCAATAAGATCTCTCTTTTCTTTTCCTTTCTCCGGTAGTTTTTCTAGGTATGATTGCTTCAAAGGGGAGATGTTATTAAGTTGGAGGAAGAGAAAAGGTGAGTTTTGATGATTATAATGATTTTGTGGTTAGAAGAGTAAATGTGAAGGTTATCTTTGAGAATTGTGATGTGTAGTCATTTATGGCTATCTGTGACTTATGAGGTCGGAAGTATTGTGATGAGAAACTTTATGGGGATGTAGTTATAAGCATGGCAAGAGTTAAAATGATTAAAATAAGTGTCTTTGAGAGAAAATGAGTTACCCTGTGATTATATTCAATGGTGATAGAAACCTTTAATGTGTAAATGTGAGGAGTGTTGAGATAATGTGGAAATTTTGTAGGAGAAGAGGGTAACCCTCTTGTGTGGATAATGTTTCATAGTTGTTTTTGTGATTTGATTGAGGTTCATGTGTAGATTAACTCTAAGGAGGAAATGTGGTATGAATACCTAGTAAGGGAGTTTTGTTCCATGAGATTGAGTTGAGTGGAGCCTAAGAGTGGAAGGAGGTGATGTTTAATAAAGTTTATGTAGGCTTGAATCCTAAGAGGAAAGTGTTCTGTTAAAATTGTAAGGTTAATGTTTAGTCTTGATGTGCATGAGTTAAGGGTAGTGTGAGTTCCTACCTTGTGAGAGGCGTAATAGTACTTTGATGTATGAGACCATGAGGATGGCTTTACCCCAAGTGGTGGAGAATGAGTTTAGTAGAAAGGTCATAGATATACTCATCTTTCCTTTTTATTCTTATTCAAGCTTGAGACCAAATCCTTAGTAGTTTGGTAATGATTAAAACTCTTGCATAATAGTATGAGTTATCTTGTGTTCTATATGAAGTTAGATGATTTAAGTTCTAATGTTGAAGAAGCAAGTTAAAGCTAATTATTTGCATAATGAATGTTGAGTAGAATGGCATGTATTGTACTTATTCCAAGAGAATACTCCAGGGTCACTAAGTGGGAGTGGCACTATGGGATGCTACTCTCACATTGCACTTAGTGTTACTTACCAAGTCTCTTTGGAGTATGTTAGTATGGTCTTGTCTCTCATATTATCATGTCTTGTTGTTAAAGTTTCTTTAAAGGTGCATTATTGAAATTTTAAGCATGTGACATAGTGAACTGTTGAGTTCACCGTAAAGAAGTCCAGATTTGAGAAAATTGCATTTTATATAAACATGATTTAAATTTGTTTAGAAATTATGTTTATAAGCATGTTTAATGTTGGAGAAGGGAGTTCCTCCATTCGTGAAGAACTGAAGGTGAGATTGAATTTGTGAAGTTTTCCCAAGTTTTTTGTGCTACAAGGATGCTCAGCGTGAAAATTTTCATTTTTCAAGAAAATTTCTTTATCTTGAATTATAGTAGAAACGTGGGTAAAAGTGTTGTATATGAGCATGTTTAATGTTGGAGAAGGTATTTCCTCCATCAGTGATGGATAAGAGAATATTTTGAAATGAGAAAGTTTTGCTAAATTGCTTGTGTTGCAAAGTTTTTGAAAGTGTGAAATAGTGCTCCTTCTTAGTTGATGATTTGATTATGAGTGTAATGACAATTATTTTAATGTGTTATGTGTTACAGTTGGAGTCCTTCAGGGTCTTAAAGTTTTAGTGTCATTCAAGGAAAAATGTTATTCCAAGTGGGGATGAATGTAAAACTCTAAAACAAATGTAACGACCTGTTTAGTCGTTTTGAGCAGCAGATTTTATTTCTGGAAAAACTGTCTTGGTCGACGGATCCCACGACGGACCGTCATGGGCATGATGGACCGTCGAGGGGGTCTCATTCCAAAACACTTAGAATTCTGAAATTTGGGTACTGAAATCGACTCTCTGAACTTCGTGACGGAATGGCAGGACGGACCGTCGCAGGCACAACGGACCGTCACAAATCTTTCCACAGATTTAACTCTCTGATCTTTGTGACAGACCTGCAGGACGGACCGTCACAATCATGACGGACCGTCATAGGCTGCGTAATCCTGACTGGGTCGGATTTCTATTTAAAAGTTTTAAGGGGCGTTTTGGACTATTCATGCTTATAATTATAAAGTTAGTGGATTAATGTTAATAATTCAATTACTTGGGGGTTAAAGGAGATAACCTTGAAATAATTAGTGGGTTATTTTTATCACCTTTTATACTTAATTACATGACAATTAGGGTAAAAGAAAAAGGGTTTGAATAAGAAAAATAGAAAGAGCAAGAACAGCGATAGAGAGAGACGAACGAAGAGGGAAACAAAGCTTTGGAGAATTTGCTTGCTTGATCACTAATCTTCGGTGGAGGTAGGTTATGGTTAATGCTATTCGTAGTAAACTCTTAATAGCGAATGATATGTGTTGGGTAGTATTATAAAGTCTTCTATATGCTTAATTGAGTGCTTACATGATGTGATTATATAATTGTGATGAATTAGCATGATGAGGCTATTGAATCTTGAATCCTAAATTTACTTTGTTAATGATGATGCCTTGGTATAAAAGAAGGCTTGATGAACTAAAGTAATGAGATTGATGATGCCTTGGTATAAAAGAAGGCTTGATGAACTAAAGTAATGAGATCAGAGGATCGGGTGTCACGTTCCAGCACCAGGATAGTATATGGATCGGAGTGTCACGTTCCGACACTAGGATAGTATATGGATCGGAGTGTCACGTTCCGACACCAGGATAGTATATGGATCGGGTGTCACGTTCTGGCACCAGGATAGTATATGGAACGGAGTATCACGTTCAGGCACCAGGATAGTATATGGATCGGAGTGTCACGTTCCGACACCAGGATAGTATATGGATCGGAGTGTCACGTTCTGACACCAGGATAGTAGTAGTGGAGCGGAGTGTCACGTACCGACACAAGAGGAATATAGATAATGAATCTTGAATTATGATAATATACTAAATTGTAAAGAACTAATTCCCAAATAAGTATGATGGGGAGGCTTGAGTCCTCATTGATGTGCTTGGTGTTGTGACCAAGGGTTATGGTAATTGTTAAAGTCGCCTGTTAAGAATATTAGTTGATTTTATGTTAATATCTGATATATACTGTTTTCTATGTTGAGTTGGCCGATGATACCTACTCAGTACTTGTGCCTTGTACTGACCCCTACTTGTATTTGTTTTTCTTTGTTAATTGTGGAGTGCAGCAAACGTGCCATCTCTTCAACTCAACCGCAACTCTAGCCAGTCTTCATCAAGCCAGATTTCAGGGTGAGCTATTGCTTCTAGCTTGGACTGGATCTTCCTCTTCATGTCTTGATGCCTTGAAATTCCGGCATGGACTAGCTTTTTACTTATTTTAGCTTCTTAGATACTATTAGATTAGTAATTTGAGGATAGATGTTCTTGTGGTGATGACTTCCAAATTTTGGGAATAATAATGATTGATAAATTTTAGAAGTTAATTAATTGATTTCTTTAATGAGTTTAAGTCTTCCGCATTGTATTTTGTTCATTATGTTTGAAATGTTGGGGTTTAGATCGGTTGGTTCGCTCACATAGTAGGATAAGTGTGGGTGCCACTCGCGGCTCGTTTTAGGTCATGACAACAAACTAACGTGAACTAGAGCTACATGATAGTTTCGTAAGTTACAATGAGTTATATTAGTATCCTTATGCAGTGTCTGAAATTTGGTTAAGTTTGGAGGTCAAATGTCCAAGAACATGCATGGACGTTCAGAATGTATTCCTTTGAAAGTGTTCATGTCTCTTGATGTGTTTAAGTGAGTTTTACGTGTTCATTTAATTGAAATTGATGTGGGATGTTCCTAATACCTAGACGACTCTTTTTAAGGGTTTGACGTCTAGGCACGACCACACCTAGCATCCATAAGGGGCCATAAAGGACCCAAGAGTTAGGTCCAAAACTGCTTGGCAGTGTCCACCAATGGGACAAGTCGACAGCCAGTTGACCAATCGACGGCTTGTCGACTTGGTCCATCGTTTGGACCTGCATGTCTGCTTGTTTGGAGTGTTGCAGACACGACCAACAAACCCCCATCAAAGGGGTGTTGGTCAACACACGGTCCATCGTTAGAAAAGTTGTGGGTGCAGTTCATAAATGTTGTTAAAGGCTGCCTTGGCTTAGGGTATTTGGTAAATTCATCCCAAGTCTTTTAAGGACCTTGAACATTTATTTAAGGGTTATTTAGGTATATTAAAGATTTCCAAACCCTAAGACCTAATTTTAGACCTCATTTCCTAAACCCAAAACCCCTCTCCCTTAGAACTCTCTCTCTCAAATACCATAGAAGCTAGAAGTCAAGAAGGAGCTAAGAGGGTAGTTGGTGGTCATGTTCCTCATCGAAACCAGTGTGGTTTCTCTTGTCTAAGGTATGATATCCATACTTGAACTTTCTTCCATTCAAGGAGTCACTTCTAATGGATTTTAAAAAAAAAGGTTTTCAACCCTAGTTTTCTCTATCTTCAACTCTAAATATGGTTTTGCATGTAAACGTTTATAATGACTAAAATATGATGTTTATAATGTGAGCTGATAATTTTAATGCTCAAACTTCAATGAAATCATAATAAAGCTTTTTATCAAATTCTTGCGGAAGAAATGGGTTAAATGAGCTTGGTCTTGTAGTCTTTGAGCATTGCTTTACTTGTGTTGTTATTGATGTATGGCTACTGCCCTTAGGGATAATTTATGATGAATTGTTGAGTAAAATATTATAAATGATGCAATCTTTTATTAAAGGGTAAGTTGGTTATGTTTTTTAGCTTTAATTTTGAAATGATCTTGAGTGGTATGGTCCACCTTTTTGGTGGCGGTGTTTACTTGAATTGTATGAATGCGAAGTGATTTGTTTATTGTGAATGAGTCCATGAACTCTTGTTATGTGAAGTAAGATGATTATAATTTTATTCTTGTTAAATGTGACTTATGAAGCTATTATGTGAAGTAGGCTAGAGAGTATGCTTAAATGAATTATGTGAAGCATGAAAAGTGTGTGATGTGATGAATGAAGGCCGAAGCAATGTATAGAAGTCAATTGTTATGAAATGATGCTATGTGCTAGGTGTGCTTACATGCACAGACACACTCACACTTGAATGAATGAATGAAGCTAAGTTAAGTCAAAAGGGGAGTTTTAAGGTGAACATTCTTCATGAGTTGAGATGAAGTGTTTAGTAGAAAACTCACTACATCCTAAGAGCTTTCTATGATAGGTCGGAGGATGAATGCCCTTTGTGAGTTGAGATGTGTTTTTCACAAGTTATCTTTAACCTATATTTTATAATATTTAGATTCCATATAGAGTTATGCCTAGCACCAAGAGGATATGAAGAAGGGGTGGTTACACTTTGTGAGTTGAGATGTTGCATTAGAATGTACCTCTTGAGATGAGTACTCCTCGTTAGTACAGAATGAGTTACTTAGTAGCAATCTCCTTATCCCTTAACTATGCGCTAGCATAGGAGTAGATATTGGGTAAGCCATGTAAAAGCTAGGAATGACCTTACTCTAGGCAAGTGAGGATTCCTTATCCGATAGGGGTTAAGCTCAAGATTCCATGTTTAACTTTGATGGTCTAAGTCAGTTAAGCTAACTCCCACAAAAGTAATGAAAGTGTTAAGCCTTCTAAAAGAGGGTACTACTTAGGGTAGGTAGCGAAATGGGACACTATCTATCAATTGCACTAGGTAGGCACTCCGAAAGTTGATTCTTTGTGAGACTTATATGAATTGAATGAACTAAGTATCCTAGAAGAAAGTACAACTTAGTCTATGTAGTGGAATAGGTAAGAAGAACATTTTGGATTTGAAAAAAAAAAGAAACAACTTTGCTGACAATTATATATTTTGGAGTTTGTCAGAAGAGTCCTCCGACTATTTTGGTCTTACATTAGTTTCAATATCTTTTCGGAATATGAACAAAGAAGAGAAGATAGGCTCATTACATTCATCAAAAAAGATATGACAATTTACATTAAGTTATTGAGCATGAGAGACAAATGAATCGAAAGATTCATGTTTGGTTCGGGAAGGATTATGGAATTTTTAAAAGGAATGGAAAAATAATATACTTTCATTAAGTTATTTATTAGATTATAGAAAACAGAGAATCTTGAATACTATTCGAAATTAAGAAGAAATGTGTGGGGGGGCTATTGAACAACTCGAAAAATCTTGTTCTCCTTCATGGAAAGTAGAAACCGAAGTCGAGTAGTTTCTAGTGAATGGATACTCAGAGATAGAACGACAAAAATAGAATTTGATTAATTCAACTCATAAAACTTCGGAACAATTAGAAAATTTCAAAAATGAAACGATTCAGTTTTAACAGCAAATGTAAGCGTTGGTTATGAGCCAACCACCGATTTCATGTTTATCTCACATGATCTATGTCGGTGAATGCTCAAAAAGATGTTATGGGTTCACTATAGTCGTAACTCACTCCATTTAAATATGGACTAAACCAACTTGATACGAATTTGCCTTAGCCGTGAATCACCTCTTTTTGGTGTAGAGAAGACACTGGATTTCATGTTAGCTCACATGATCTTACTCAAAAGATGTGTCTAAGAAAGCAAGAAAGAAAGATGATGGAATGTATGTGTAAAGTGAATTACGAAAGTAATAGCTTAAGAATATCGACTGCCAATATCAATACCAATGAAGTTTCATTAAATAATACGCAAAGCCAAATAAAATTGGCTTATAATGACTTCTTATATGATTCTAATAAAGGGGAGTAGAGACATTATAGCAAATCAAAGCTTCATAACTTCCCTAACATGAAGATGATGAAATAAGTGGCATAGCCAATAGAGACTGGCTTATGAAATGTTAATGAATATATAATGTAATAAATGACACATTGGGAGGATAGTGAAATCATTCCTTAGTCCTTGGATTACTTATTTTATTCATTGTGGATATGAGACTACAATGAATCATTGTACTGGTAAGTAAAACATAGGAGCAAAGGAATTATTGAACTACACATCAAGAAGAAGAAAAATAGTAAAAAATAAACTGAGTTTTAAAGAAAGAGCTCTCGGGTTGGGCATAGCAAATTTTCAAATCATCGCCAATTTGTTCTAAAATTATATTGATTATTCTAATGTCTTGTAATCAAATAGAAAATGTGTTTTGTGCTTTGAATGAATTAAAATATATCATATTTATACCACAATTCACGTGTAACGAATTAGGAAAGTCTAGTGACAACACTTTCAAGAAATGACAGGTTGTTTAGGAAGAGCTTTCTTAATCATGCATAGCCTTATGTGTATGTGTACATACACCCATAATTAGTAAAAGTGGTGTAGTAACCCTATACAGTTTATTTTTTTATAGGTGCAACTCAGAGAGAAGATTGAAGACTCATCGCAGCGGTTTGGACTCAGTGTTCTCCACACCATTTTGTAGGTCCTCTTGATTTTGAGGATGCTACAGTTTTAGTCTAGCATTAGTATTTAGACATTTATAGTGGATGTTTTCCATATATTTTATTTCATAAATTTATTCGAAGCTTTGTATCGTTTTGGCAAACTACTATGATATATTATTCTTTGATTTGAATTAATTTTGCAATTGTTAGATGGTCGTCCTTTACCTTTGAGCTTATTATATGATGTATCTATGTAAGAAGTATATGAATTCTATATATACTTCATTAGTTTAAAAAGTTTTAAATTTTCCGCAAATTTAACTGGATGAATGTGATGAATGCAAGAAGAGGCTTGTCTGCGACCTCTGAGAGGTCAACGACGCCTGTTGCAATTCGGATTCCAGAATCCGGGTCTTGACATGTCGCTTTAAAATTTGTTCCAGAAAAATTGGGACGCCTAGTGGGACCAATTCCTCCCTTCATCTCTTCTCTCATAAATTAAATCTGAAAAATATGAAGCTGCAAAAGTGGAAGAATGAATACTTCAAGCCTCATCTTAAGTTTGATTAAGTCTCATTGGGAGTCCCAATTTCTTTACGATAAATTTTTAAAGGGACAAAAAGTAAATTGCAATAGAAATATAGATGAACAAACATACTTTTATTAATCAAGATAGTGGGTACAATTTTGTTGATCCCGTGGTTCTACTCTCCTAGGACTTATCCATATTCGAGGGTCGTCGTTAGTGGCGTATTTATCGAACTATGGTTATTTCGGTTTGACCTCTATATGAATAATCCATCAATTTAGAGAGTATACAAGATCTTAATCTCTTTATGGATTTTTAGACAGCCCTTTTACGGGAATTTAATATCCTTTATATAGGCATGAACTAGGGTTTAGGGTAAAGTAGTCTCTAAGAATCCTAATTTGAGATGAACACAATTTGTAGAGTCCCAACTAAAATTGAACGCATTTTGTATAGTCCCCCAAAAGTTTCAGTGTCGACAAACTTATATTTATAGTTAGATAGGTAAATAATGAGTAAAAAATACTTAGAGGAATTTACAATTAATTATTTTTACTTTAAAAAAACTCAACGCAGAAGATGAAGAGTTAATAAGAGAAAGAGAGAGGCATAGGATGAATTTAGGAGGTTTAAAATAAGAAATCGTGTCTGTTAGGCCATGGGTTAAGGTTTCAAAAAATAAGGAGAAGAGCGGGTTGTTGTTAAGTCGGTTGTGGTTGTATTTGGGGACTTTTAAAATAAAGTGATAATAAGGTTTCAAAATAAATGGGCGGTGACATATGTATTAAGTATTGTGTGTAGGTGACAATTATGTGATTAATGAATAAGAATTGTACATTTTCCCTCAAGTTTATAAGTTGACAGTTTGGTCCATTGAATTAAATGAAGGGTAAAAGAGTAAATTGACTAAAATCCCCCAATTTTGGTGGGAATTAAAATTGGAGGAAGCCACCACCAAGGTGCACCAAAAGGGTAAATAAAATATTTTCCCCCACCTCTCGTCATATTTTTTTCTTCCTCTTATTCTTCTTCTTCTTCATTCTTGATTGCTTGCTTGTCTTTCTTCTCATTCTCTTTTATTTTTTCTTCTTCTTTTCAGACAGTATTAGTCTTGGCTGCTACTCCTTGAACTTTCTTCTTTTCTTCTTCTTGAATCAGATTTAATTTATTTAATCAGCGGATTATATTTTATTTTTTCTCAAGTGAAACTACTTCATAAATGATTAGTGTCACACACCATTATTTTGATATGTAATATTAATAGTTATTTGAAATCATTCATCATCAATTGGGCATCTGCAATTCTTTTAATAATTTGAATTTGCATTTCCAAAAGTTTGCTATATGTTGCAACAATTGACTATAGGAACAAATTATAGCCATATATAGCAAAAGAAATATTATTTCAATAGCAACAAAATTTACAAATGTTGCAACACATAACTTACACAAGCTACAACATATAAGCTAGACATGTAGCAACATATGACTGACGCGACATGATAGTGATATAATACCCTTGTAAATCATTGTTTCAAGTGTTATATCATATATTTATTGCTTAATTATGGTTTAAAGTGCTTAAAATTTGTCCAATTGGACATTTTTTTCATTCCTTAGTCGCTCAATTTATCGATTAAGTCACCCTTGAAGTTATGTGGCAACATATGCACCTTCTGTTTTGAAAATTGCAAAAGAAATGTCATATGTGGCAACATATGCACGTTCTGTTGGAAAAATTGCAACAGAAATGTCATATGTGGCAACATATGTATATAATAAAATGTTCTTTTGGGGTTTAATTTAATTGAGTTGTCACCTAATTCAACATGTAACACTAACATATAGTCCTACAACATGTTTAAGTACAAAATTATGGTCTAATACAACAACCTTAATCAATTCTATCAATTATTTTTGCAAAGACTATCATTTACCACTAGTTTAACATACAACGACCAAGTAACTACATAAGATAATTATATATACCCATATAAATCGTTGTTTCAAGTGTTATAACATATATTTGTTTTATATATTTTTTTAAAATTTCTAAAATTTGGTCTAATTTGACATTTTTTCATTCTAAATTGATCTACTTATTGATTAAGTCATCATTGAAATAACATATGTAACAACATATGCAGGTTCTGTTGGAAAAATTGCAACATAAATGTCATATGTGGAACCATATGTATATTATAAAATAGTCTTTGAGGGTTTAAAATAATTAAATTGTAACCTAATTGTAATACTAATATATAGTCCTACAACATATTTAAGTACAAAATTATAGTGTAATATAACAACCTTCTTCAATTCTATCAATTATTTATAAACAGATTATCACATCACTAGTTCATCATACAATGATCAAGTAACATCATATGATAGTTATATAACATCGTGTTAAATCATTATTCCAAGTGTTATAGCATATTTTTATTGCTTAATTATGGTTCAAAATACTAAAATTTGGTCCAATTTGACATTTTTCCATTTCTAAATTGTTTAATTTATCGATTATTCCATTCTTGAAGTGACATCTAAGGAATTATATGCACGTCCTGTTGGAAAAATTGCAACATGCATGTCATAGGTGGCAATAAATGTATATCATAAAATGGTCTTTTTGGAGTTAATTCAATTAAATTGTCACCTAATTCAACATGTAATACTAATATATAGTCATATAACATGTCTAAGCATAAAATTATGATCTAATACAACAACTTTCATCAATTTTATTAATTATTTTTACAAAGACTATCATATCACTAGTTCATCATACAATGACCAAGTAACTTCAATTTCATATGATGGTTATATAACACCCATGTAAATTGTTGTTCCAAGTGTTATAACATACTTTTATTGTTTAGTTATTGTCTAAAATACTAAAATTTTATCCAATTTGACATTTTTCTATTCCTAAATTGCTCAATTATAGATTAAGTCAACCTTAAAGTGACAACATATGCAAATTTTGTTTGAAAAATTGCAACAGATATGTCATATGTGGCAACATGTACATCTTAAAATGTATTTTTTTGCCAGATAATATTTTAAAAGAAATAAAAACCCAACCATACTACAAAACAAATAAGAGATAAAAATCACTAAAAAGTCCTGATTTAATTCCAGTAACTATAATATTTAATCTTTGATGATATCAACGATAAACTAGAAATGATGAGGGCAATGACGCTTTGTTGTGGAAGAAAATCGCAACATAGTACCACTAATATTGTACATAACATAGCAACAATTTGAATTGTAAAGAAATAAAGGAACGAGAGAAAGGAAAGAGAGAAGAGAAAACGAAAATTAGAATAAAATTAAATTTGAAATATGAAATGAAATGACTTTTTATAGAGGAGACGAGAGAGGAAAAACAAAGGACGATTGTTTTAGACATTTTTTTAATTTTTTTTTTTGATAATTGATAGTGTGATATCTATTCCCACATATATGTTTTCTGTTAGGGTACATGCAGATAATTTTATAGGTTTTTTTACAACAAAAGTTATATGTTGCCACAGACACCACATTGGTAACAATCAAATGTTGACACATATCTCCTTTCTTCATCACATTGGTAACAATGAAATGTTGACACATATCTCCTTTCTTTGACATACGTTGCTACATTTCTTCTTTCTGTGACATATATTTCCACATATCTTCTTTCTGTGACATATGCTGCCACATATCTTCTTTATGTGTCATATGTTGCCACATATCATCTTTATGTGACATATCTTTCCACATATCTTCTTTCTGTGACATATGTTGACACATATCTTCTTTCTGTGACATGTGTTTCCACATATCTTCTTTCTGTGACATATGTTGCCACGTATATCCTTTCTGTTGGGGAACATGTAGATAATTTTGTGGTGTTTTTACCGCATAGGTTATATATGTTGCCACATACACCACATTTCTTATTTTCCATCATAATTGAAATTTTGTTTCAACAAAAAAATCATTAATATTATCAACAAAAATAAACACTTCACCAATTCTTTTATACAACTTATTAAAAAAAAGTAATTCACAATGGTACACATAACCATCAATCTAATCAATGGTGGATATTGTTGCTTAACATCACTATTGACGACTTTGCCTTTTTTCTCTTTCTGTTTCACTTTCTTTTTAATTTATACTTCTCCATATCTAGGTTCTTATCCTTCTTGTTCTCCATGCGTTTAAGGTATGAGTGTGATACGGAGCAGTAGTCATTGTTTTTTCCTTTCACTTAGTATAGATAGTCATTCAGAAATAGATTTTTTCAACTCCTACACTTCAAATATTTGTGGATAACTAAACAAAACTATATTTATTAAATCATATGAACAAAATGGTCACAAAAAGAACAAAAAAATGAATTTTCAGTGAATGTTAACATTACATATACATTTTCTCAAAATTATGGCTTTTTGGGTTTATTAATTTTCTTTCTAAAATATTAAATAATAGGTATAATTACACTATTATCCCTTTTTCACATCTATATAATGATTTATTCTTCATTAACCCAAGAAAAAATCTTAGTATTGTTTCAAAATTGTAAAATCTCTCAAAAAAAAAAAAGACTTACCCATTTTAAGTCAAACACAATTTTCAGTTCTGAAAGAGGAGAGAGTCGCGACCGGAGATGGGAAGGAAGATAAGATAATGGGGGAGAATATTTGATTTGATAGTCGAATTTTCAGATCTTCTAAAGAAGAAGAAGAAGAGAAGAGATAACATTCAGAGAAGAAGAAGAGAAATACCTATTTTCATTTTTTTTAAAAATGGTTTGGATAGAATTATAAAAATTGAAAAAATAAAGTGTTTTTTTATATTTTATAAAAGATTAGAAAGTTTTGAAAATATTAATTTAATTTAGTTAATTACATTTCAAAAATAATTTAACATGCTTTTGGTCAATCTGTCACCAAAAAACCAAACCAAGAGTTATTTTACACCTTTCATTTAATTTTCTCTTGTATTTGTGTACTGTGTACCCAATCGAGTGTCGGAAGAAAATGCGTAAAGAAGTTTATTTCCTCAAGTAGTGATCGATAGGGACACGGGATCGAAGAAAAGTTCTTATGATGATGAAAAAGAAGAAGTTGCTAATGTAGTTTCACCTGAAGAGGAGAGAATACAAAAAGGTAAAACACCCATCACTATTACTCTCAAGAAAGTTAGCAAAGTAGTATTTGTTTCACTCTTTTTTCATATTTTCATGCTTTGTACTATAACTATACAATTCTCTCAATGGTTTTTTTATTTTTTAGGTTTCGCAAGAAAAGTGGTCATGAAGCAAGTTTCAGGGGTGCAACTTATATTGATTGCCCAATGAAACCATGTTTTCTATGCAAAATGCCTGGTAATTTCTCCCCACTTATTCCTCTAACATTTTCTCCTCAATATTAACTTTAGTTTTGTTCTCTTTCTTGTGGGATTGAAGCTAAGACCACAATCACTTGCCCCCACCGAGTAGCTACAGAATATGGGATGCACCCAGTGCCTCACAAGAACACAACTAATCTTTTGGAATTTATTTTCCAACGCCATCTTCACCCCCGCCTTCCTCCAGTAAGTTTAGATATGCTATCCTCACATCCACGTGTATCATTCTTTGCCATTAAATATTCATACTTCCTTACATACTAGTTTGTAAGCTTTACAGTTTGACTAGAATGTTTCTTTGTGTATTTTGAGCTAAATATCTGTCAGTGTATGGTTATTATTTTTCTCTATGAAAGTAATTGTAGTTTCAGTTTAGTCCATATATTTATGTTGGATTTCCATGATTCAGTTTCTATGTTTCTACAGATACTACATTGGTATTCTAGTTGTCATTGGTACATCATTTTTCTCCTTTTTATTCCCATTGTTCCATTTTATGTTGCATTCTTCCTTTTTTGTATATTTTCACAAAAAAGAATGATTCCGTCTAAATTTAGAAACTCTTTAACTTTAGACTTCTTCTTGTACCTCTTAATGATGTGCTTGTATAGAAGTATAAATGTCATGGTATGTCTTTTTTTTAAAAAACTCACTATCAAGTAAAATAGTACCACAAAACAATGGAACAGAAGGAGCATGTTTTCAGGTTTAGTTCAACTCTTCATATAATTTTATGTATTGAATCTTGCATGTGATCATTGCCACATAAAATATCTCGCAACGTATATGAAATATGTTTTCTACTTTAGTTTTTGTTTATAGGGTAAATTTTTAATGTGACATGTTGTAGCTTAACGGATTGCTATTCCTTGTTTATTATAGTGCAACATGTTTCCTTTATATAGTGAAGTTACACAATATGTATCTTTAGAAGATGTGCTTCATGATTTGCTTTCCTTGGTTTCTGTAATAACTTTTTTTTCTATTTATCCACAGGTATACTACATAAAAGTAGCCCGCCTCCAAAAGTATTACAAACTAGACTGACTCCATTTGTGCTTTTTGTCACAAATAGTCTATAACATTAAAAAGTTCTTCTGCCTATACTAAAACTTTCTGTTTACACCAAAAATAATAAAGAGTTATACAATTCATCTTAAAATTCTGCAAATTGTTCTTCTTGTCCTCAAAACATCTTTGATTCCTTTCTTTCCACACTGTCCACCATATACAAGCTGGGACAATCCTTCATCTCTCTTCCTTTATTCTAGGTTTGACTATATTTATCCAACAATTTAGGAGTTGCGTAATGTTTCTTGGTTTCACCCAAATGATCTTCCTAAGGCTGCTGAATATTCTCCATAATCGATCTGTTCATTTGCAATGAAGGAAGAGATGGTTGATTGTCTCTGCCTGTTCCTCACACAAAAAACATCTTGAGCATAGTGGGAACTTCCTCTTATTTATATTCTCTTGTGTCAGCACTGCTTCCTTTGCTAGTAACCTTGTGAAACAGTTTACCTTGTATGGGATTTTAGGTTTCCATATCATCTGCCATGGCTAGAGGTCCTTCCTGTCATTTGAATTTGAATGATTGAGATCTTTGTAAGGTGACTTGACATTGAAAACCCCTTTGCTGCCAATCTTCCACACAACCTTGTCTTCTTCCCTAGTCAGATTACTAAATTGTGTCATTGTATCATGGAAGGCCACTATGTTCCCCATTACGCAATCATTTAGATTCCTCCTAAGTTGTAAGTTCCACCTTGTCCTGTCCACATATCAGCCCATAGTTGCATTTTGTTGATAGCTCAGTGTAAAAACGTCTGGGAATAATTGTTTCAGTGTTCTTTGGGCTATTCATCTGTCCTCCCAAAATGACACCTTCATTGCATTATCCACCTAGAATTTTATTATGGTACGAAACAGAGGCCAAATATTTCTTACTGGTCTCTTTATACCACATCCATATAGTGTAGTCACCATATTTGTCATCCACCTATTATTCATTTCATAATTTGCCCTGATCACCTCTCTCCAAAGCATATTCTCTCCTGTCATAAACTTCCAAAGCCATTTAAGTATTAGGCTTTTGTGTTGTTTCTTCATGTTCCTAATCCCTACTCCCCCATATTTCTTATTTTTTATGACCTCTTCCCACTTGACTAGATGAAACTTCTTTTTGTCTTCATTTCCCCGCCAAAAGAAATTTCTTCTCAAAGCATCTATCCTTTCTATGACCTTATCTGGTGCTGGGAACACAAACATCATATAAGCAGGTATTGCATCTAGCACACCATTAACCAAGGTTAATCTACCTCCCCTAGATAGATATTGGTTCTTCCAGTTGGTTAGCTTCTTTTCGCATTTTTCTATCACTTCATTCGAGATCCATATTTATTTGCTCTTTCATCCCAATGGAATACCTAGGTATATTACTGGTAGTTCCTTCACCCTAACACCCAAAACCCCTGTCAGACTCTCCACCTCATCCACTTCATTTATGGGATAAATGAAACTCTTCCCTCAATTGATATGTAAACTAGAGACTACTTCAAAGATGATGGATATTACTCTTAGGATCAACATTTGCCCCGTCATTGCTTCACAAAATATCAGAGTATTATCTTCATATTGCAGGTGGGTAATCTCCAAGACATTTTGTGCACTATTTTCCACCCTAAATCCCCTTATCCAACGGTTCATCTTTGCTGTGTGAATTAGGTTACTCAAACCTTCCATGGCTAAGATGAATGAAAAGGGTGACATAGGGTCATGTTGTCTCAGCCCCTTTTTGGATGGAAAGAAACCGCTAGGAATTCTATTAACTAAAATAGAAAACTTAACTGTGGTTATGCAGAATTTAACCCATGTAATCCATTTGGATACAAAACCCATCCTTTGCATCATAAGTAATAAGAAATTCCAATTTAAATTATTTAATAGATCACTTGCTCCTCTGCCTAGACTCAACACATTCATTTGCTATCAACACTTCATCAATTATTTGTCTACATTTTATGAATGCCATTTGTTCGTTGTCTACAAACCTTTGTAGCACCTTATTTAACCTTTCGTCCAGCAGTTTGGAAATGACCTTGTAAACTCTACCTATTAGACTAATGGGTCTAAAATTTGTTAGTTCTTTAGCTCCCACTTTAATAGGAATCACAACCACAAGGTGGCATTATTACTCTTCCCAAACCTCTCTGCCTTATAGAACAGCTGCACTATAGACACCAAATAAGGTTTAATGATGTCCCACCATTGGTTGAAGAAGGCCATGGAATAATCATCTGGGCCTGGTGCTTTGTCCCCTGCACATGCTTTTATGCTCTCTAGAATTTCCTGCTCCTCAAAAGGTGCCAAGAGTAATTTGTTTTCTTCTTCATGAATCATAGGACAGTTTCTCATCTCCAGGTATGGTCTCCAATCATTTTTCTCAGAGCATTTTTCCTCATAATAAGTTACTATCTCCTTCTGTATCTCCTTTGGTTCAATTGAATTTTCTCCTCTCACTTTCAGCTTTGAGAATGTATTCATTCTCCCGTGTCCATTTGCTGTTCTGTGGAAGAAATTTGTGTTTCTATCCCCCTGCTCTAGCCACACTGCCCTAGATCTTTGCCTCTATGATATTTCCTCCCTTTTATCTGTGTATTCAAACTCACTAATTAATGTTGTTCTATAGATTATCTCTTCTGGCCTCATAGATTTGTTCTCCTGTATCTTCTCTAATTAAGCTAGCTATTTCAAGACATTTTGTTTTTGTGTTCCCATGTTTTCTTTTGCAGTTCTGCTCCATTCTATTTCAAGAGATAGTCGGGGGTTGTATAAAAAATTTTAAATTTAAAGTATTTTTCTACAATAAAAGTTTAAGTTGTTATTATTTTGGATAGTGGGAGGGGTTGGTTTGGGGATATGGGGCCCGAAGTAAGTTGTTCTTCTTTAATAAGAAATTTTAAAATTTATTTATTTTTTATTAGGGAGGGGGGGGGGGGTCGGGGTACAAAGTGAAGTTAGAATTTTTTTGTAATTTGAGATTGAAGGAGAGCTTTGGGAAATGTCTCCTTTGGGAAATATTTTCCTTAATTAAGGAAAACATATTTCTTAAATTTGAGGAAAATTAGTTGATTCGGAAAACATTTAAGGCAACCGAAAAATGGGAAAATTGGAAAACATCCTTTCTTACTAAACACACCCTTAATGTCCACCAAATTCTTACAAAATATATCCCTTAAAAGATCTTTCCATGAAATTCAGTTTGACCCGATATGTTTGAAAATAATATTGAAAAAATATTCTTTTTTATAATATCTTCCTAGTGACCTATTTTTAATTAAATCCTAATATATTTTAACTCAACTCATAATGGGATCAAATGAAAATCCACACTGGCCCTATTTATATATGTACAACAATAACATACCCAGTGAAGTCCCCACAAATGGGGTTTAGGGAGGGTAGAGTGTACACAGATCTTATCACCTCAGCGTTCAGGTAGATGGGCTGTTTCTGAACAACCCTTGATTCAGAGTGCAAAAATTCCATATACAAAGAAGAAAATATAACAAGTCACAAGGAAACAATGTAAGGTTTACCAAAAGGTAGAAACAACAACAAAATGGTGCAACAATCGAAACACAATAAATAACATACTACGAGCCTCGTCTATTTGTCTATCTATAAAAACAAATTATTTTTAAAATACAAACTTTTCGATCAATTATCCCACTGTCTTGTTCCCTCTTTCTATTTATTTTTTGAAAAAGGGTCAACATTATCCGACTATTCAAAATAGACCACATATACTGTTTTTACCGAAAATATAAGCCTAGGGCTTTACATTGATCTCACTATAATTTTATGTGGTTTCATATGGTGGTCATGTAAATTGCTGATATGCGGAGCAATAACAAAATGAGTAAAACTACTTTGATTCACAAGAAAGGAACTAAAGTTGTTGGTCTAAACTGCAATCCTCTTCAAACAGATCTTCTTTTGAGCTGTGGGAATGATCACTTTGTAAGTTCTGATCTACCACTTATGTCCTCTTTGATTCATATAAGTAGTGTAAGAGCTCGTTGCAGGAAAATACTTCCATTTCTTGTCTATATGTATCAAATTAGTTGTGGTGATTTGACTCATGTGAAATATTTTGGTGCCAACAGGCTCGAATATGGGATATGCGCCTCTAGGAAGCTGGATCTTCTCTATATATTCTTGAACAGAAAAGTGTTGTTAGTTTTGCATATTTTTCTCCACTAAGTGGAAGCAAAATACTTACTACTTCACTGGACAATCGGATTCGTGTGTGGTATTCAATCTTTGCAACCTTGATTATCCAAGCCGAGAAATTGTTCATAGTCACGATTTTAACAAATATCTTACAGCATTCCGAGAAGAATGGGATGCAAAGGCAAGAATGCACATAGAGGAACTAATTTGTTAATTTCAAAATTCTTTATTAAATTGCAATTTAAAAAAGTCGAATCGGTTTATAACAATGTACTGTTACTTTGGACGGGACTCATCAGAGTCTCTTGTTTTCATTGGGCGTTACATTAGTGAAAACAATGTTGGAGTTGCTTTGCATCCCATTGACTTTACCAACATCAGTACAGGGCAGTTGATTGCAGAGGTCATGGACCCCAACATAACAACTATTAGTTCAGTGAACAAGCTACGTCCACGTGAAGATATTCTGGCGTCTGGTAGTTCAAGTTATGGATCAGTGATTTTTATTTATGGGTCTTATCTTCTATGTGCTATTTAGACATTTATCATAACACAAATTTTTAGGTTGGATTTGTGGCCTATGGACGCCACTTTGCTTATATAGGCTGATTGGACCATATGATGACTGTTCCAATTTAAACTCCAACAAATCGACCCTTTCTCCAATTAAAATATTTTATTGTTTGAACATATATACATTGGTGTAGAACATTGATGGTTTCATTTGTTACTGAGATTCTTTTTAATTTGCATCCAACATCATAGCTTAATGTTTCTAAATATTAGTTTCCCCATCAATAACATTGACCCTTTCAGTGTTGCATGCTCTAAAGGTCATTCAGTGTACATCATTCGAGTTTTCGGGAAAAGGTTGCTAGTGTTTTTCGAACAATCCTTGTGGTTTTTTGTAGTATATGGGATCTGAATTACACTTGACCAGCTATTTTGTCAGGGAATATGATGCATTATAAGTTTGACCTTGCCCTTTTTCGTAAAACTCGGTCAAGAGAGATCATATAAGATTATACTGGTAAGAATTTAATATATACAAATTTTAACTGGGAAATAAGGAGTTGAAGTTGTCCGCCTTACCACTCATCCATGTGGTCAACATGCTACAAATAGTGCCTGCACTTGATTTTTTTTTGTCTTTAATTTTTCCATAATCGAAGCAATTGTAGTCCTTTTTTATTTTGGTACTTCATATATTTTAGGTATCTCTTCATTTGGAGGCATTGCACTGCAAAGAGAAGAAAAGAGGATGGTATTATGTGGGGCGTTGAGTATAAAATGTAACAAGAATCATGGTGATGAGAGCGACGATGATTATGAGAATGATATCTTCAGAAACAAGGACATTAGATTCAAGCAGAAGAAACATGCATCGAAATCATCTTCATGAAAATCCAGGCGAGAATAACTTTAAGGGTGTGTGCCGTAGGATGGAATATGTTTTGTATGAAAAATGTTTGTGTTATTTTTATTTTAAAAAGTATTGTCTAGAAATATAAGTGGTCTTTTTGGGTTTAATTTTTTTTCCGGAAAAGGGCCTAAAATATCCTTGAAGTATTGAAAATGGTACAAAATTACCCTTCATCCACCTATCGGCTCCAAAATGCCCTTTTCATCCACCTATTAGGTCCAAAATACCCTTGTCATCCACCTTTGAGTTCAAAATTAACCACATTTTTAATTGTTTTAAAATTAAACTCTTTAAATATTTTGAAAAATACTTGGCGTTCAACTATTGGTTATAATTTTAATTTATTAATATAATTTATAAACCAACCTACTACCCACTCATTACTAACTAAACCTCTCCCAATTAATAATCTAATTATAATATTGAAATTGTCATAAACACTACTAAAACACGATGAAATTATAGATTCCTGAAAAATGACATCCAAAATTATTCGAGTCCGAATCGAAGCCCCAATTAAATTTAGGTTGAGCCATTTATTTAGGAGGACACTTTCTTTCAAAATTGAATTAGAAATTTTTTATTAAAGGTAAAGAAGTAATACATCCCGAATTAATTCATGCACTTTTTTAAATAAAATTTTATAAATATTTATGATTTGTTTTACAACTTTTAATATATTATTTTGAAAAAAAGTTACCTATGAAGTACCATCACATAATTGAAACATATGAATAATTAAGATGAACATAGTCAGACTTTTAAGTTTATCGGTGATTTTTATTTTAGCCACTTGAATGTATGATAATTTAATTCTATAATTTTTAAAAACTCTCAATTGACAATAGCTTGCATTAATAGTGTGACGGGTTTATTAATTTAGAGGAATTTAATTAGTAATAGGTGGGTAGTGGATTGATTTATAAATTATATTTATAAGTTAAATTATAAGAAATAATTGAGCGCCACGTATTTTAAAAAATATTTAAATAATTTAAATATAAAACTGTTAAATAATTGGTCAATTTTAAACAAAAAGGTGGATGAAAAGGGTATTTTAGACCCAATAAGTGGGTGAGAAGGGTATTTTGGAGGCAATAGGTGGATGGAGGTAATTTTGACCATTTCCAATACTTTAAGGATATTTTAGGCCCTTTTCCTTTTTTTTTTTTTTGTGTGTCCGCGTTTGGTATATATGAAAAAAGAATTGGGAAACTCAACTCTCTGTCCGATCACATTATGCAAGTTCTTAAGATCCCGTCTTCCGTTGTTCAGGCCATGGAGCGCTATGAACGCAACTCCCATAAAGAAAAGGTTTCATCTAGTTCGTTGAATCACTGTCACAATCCCTAAGGACCAAGAGGGTTTATGAATCCAGGACCTTAGAGCCAAAAATAATGCTCTTCTTGCATCTATTGCCTGGCGACTTCACAACTCACAAATAATTTGTGGTCTTGCGGAATAAATACTCTCGCTACTTGCCCAATTCAGCTGCCGCCTCCTGAACTTGGAAAACTTTGCAGCAAGGTTGGAAATATTGCGAATCCGGGATTCTTTGGAGACCTACTACGGGTCACCACATTAACTTCTGGACCCAGCCCTGGATTAAGCCTCGCCTGGCTCTCGGTTCACTCATTCAAGGTCCGCTTCTTCGCCATGAATTGGCCAGTACAATTAGCCAATATCGATCGGGCAGTAACTTGAATTTCTCAACTCTATATTTTGACCGGCCTCACCACGTCCGTAGGCTACTTCAGTCGGTCTACTTCCCGCAATATACTACGGTCTCTGGTCGATTCTATTGGGGCCTCACACCTTCTGGCAAGTTTACTGTGCGTTCTTGCTATAAAAATCTCGCTCAGTTGACGCATACCTCTCAGCCCTCCACTCTTGCTTATGCTTTGATTTGGAAGGTGTCTTTACATCCTAAAATCATGCATTTTCTCTGGTTATTACACCATGGGCAACTTCCAACCTCTTGCTACCTTCACAACATCTCTTGCATCCCCTCGCCAGTCTGTCAGCTTTGTAATTCGGGTGATGTGGAATCTATAACCCACCTTTTTCTTACATGCTCTAAGGTTGCTTCTTTCTGGGAAGGAGTTGGCATTCTGCCTCAAATTTTGTCCTTAGCTGAACCCTCAAAGATATCCTTATTCTTGGCTGGAACCTTTACTTTCCTCACATGGCAAGAGTTACATTGGAATGACCCCTACATCGATTTTTGTGGCCTTCTGCCTGTGGTGTATTTGGACCCAACTAAATAAATATATATTGGAGGGCAAGCATTTCATGCCTTCTCCCGCCCTTGCCTCTTACCTTGCCATTGAGTATTGATTTTTGGCTTGCAAAACACAACACTCGACTGTAAAATTTTTATAAGTTAAAGGGAATCCTCAAGGCAGTAACCATTTTATGTTAAATACTGATGGTGCTTTTAAAACTACTTGTGCTCTTGGTGGTATGGAGGGGTGTTTCGGAATCATGTTGGTGATTGGATCTTGGGATTTTAAGGCCTTGTGGCCACTGCGGATGCCTTAGACACCGAATTACATGCTTTACTCAAGGGATTACAATTAGCATTCCATCGTCATCTTTTACCTCTAGAAATGAATGTGGATGCTCAGCTGCTAGTCGATCTGTTTTACACTGATTTTACTAACATTTCACATCTTTTGATTGACTGCAGGTGCCTCCTTCCGAGGCTGCGTGATCCTACCGTCCGCCATGTCTACAGAGAGCAGCACAATATAGCAGATAACTTAGCAGTTTTAACTTTTAGCAGCACAGGAAAAATACTACGTTTTCGAGCCCTCCTCCATCAACTTTGGTTGTTTGTGTGCAGACAAGCAAGGGGAAGAGTACCTTAGAAGAGTGAACAAAAATTCGGCTCCTCCAACCCACTCTTCATCTATGTATATACATGGAAGTGCAGCTACTCCTACAGTTCTCCTGTGATGGATGTAAAGATTGTTTTTCCTGCTAGTTCAGTGGCAGTGCCACAAGTCTCTGTAGACATCTTTTGACATATTAATATATTTTCTTGTTCAGAAAAATAAAATTGGGAAAACCAAGTCTATGTCCCATAAAACGAAACAAAATATACACACCTACCCTTACAATTACATAATATGTCTATTTTTCTTGTAGCTTTAGTTATTTAACTTCTATTTTTTTTTTGTTCATTTAACTTTTGTTTGTTTGTTCATAACGAAGTTAACTTATGTTTGTTTGTTCATTTAATTTTTTTCAAATTATTTTATTTTTAAAAATATTGATTTATAATCAATATTTGTGTCACATACTTCCAGTTTTTTCTTATTTATTTCTTCTTTCGTTTAAGATCTCTCTTTGGGGTTTTTGATGCAATTTTGTTCTTTTTTTAAAAAAACTAATTAATTTTTTACACCACAATATAATTAACACTCAAATTTTATCTTATATACTCATTTTTCTTTTCATTTTTCCTTTTTTCTTATATATTTTTTTATTTGTTATCCCTGATTTTATTTTTCTCCTTTAGCCCCAATTTTCTCTTTTAGTGGTTACTTTTATTTTATTTGGTTCTTACTCCCTTTGTTTTAAAAAGAATCATCTCCTTATACTTTTAGTTTGTAAAAAAAATAACTTCTCTTTCTTTTTTAGGTAACATTTTAATTTCAGCTTTTCACGTGACATGCTTAATTGCACAAGATCAAAGAATAATTTCGTACATTTAACTTGACTTTAATTTAGGACCACAAAATTCAAAAGTTTTCTTTATATTTTTAAACTCCATTACAACTTAAACCAGATCATTCTTTATGAAATGGAGGGAGTATTTATTTTCTCTTTTGTTTTATTTCTTCATTTATGTTCCTTCCTTTTTTATTTTTTTAAAATTATTTTACTCTTCCATAAATTATAATATTTTTTATTTTTCACCACAACTTAATTTCATGTTTTTTATCATTCTTTGTTTTGTTTTTATTTTTTCCCGTTTCATTTTTTTAAATGATACTATCACAATATATCTATACACTCTCATAGTATCATTAATATATGCTTCAATATTATGGGGAGACTTTCATGATATTATCACAATATATCTATATACTAACATGATATCACGTGATTTGCTTTAGTCCGTAATGATACTACTACAGTATATCTACATACTGTTCAAAGGCACCAGCATGATACAAACATATAGCATATGGTATCATTAAAGATTATTTCATATATAGACACAAACAAGTTTTGGAACATGTGTGTTGCACGTGATTACAAATTTCAATGTGTGTGTGTGTGTGTGTATATATATATATATATATATATATATATATATATATTTATTTATTTATCTTACTCACGCAAACCTATGAAGATGGTCAAAGAAAAAATTAAGCTGTTAAATGCGAATATGAATATATTAGTTTCATTTAAATGAGGATCAAGGCTTGAAACTCTTTTCTTATCTGAATCTTAAGGACAAGACCCTACCCTATTCTCGAACCCTCTGCCGAGCTCTACCCTGCCCGCATTTCCTTGTGTTTTGAAGAGGAAAAAAAAATCGAAACGGGCGGGCCCCAGGTTGAATTCCTGATCTATTCGTTTCAGCCTTAGAGGATTAAGCTTTTTGAGAGCACCGCACTGCGATTGAATGGCGTATTTTCAATGATGAAGAGAAAATTCTAGTTCTCAATCATGTAATTAGTCTTATCTCACTAATATAAGCTTATCGACAATATTTGTTATGTATTTTTTTCCATCTAACCAGATTTGTTTTGCATGTGTATTCAACGTTGAATTATTTAGATGTCATATGAACATGTTAAGAGAAAAAATACATTTTACATATTCACATATTTCCACATTTGTTGTGAGTTTTGTTTTTTAAAAAAGAACTCGAAACATTTTAAAATAATTTATTTTCAAATTAGAATATCTCGTTAACTTGATAATACATTTGTAACATATATAATACTTTAACTTAAATACAAATACCTACCCAAATATAAATATATATTTACATCAATGAAAATATTTTTCTCATAAAATTAGCTATTAAATAAATAATAAAAATTAAACTAGTACAAATTTCAATAGGTGTTATTACAAGCCATATGAACTTTTCTTCGTTTAAAATACTGAAATATAAAGAAATAGTAAAAAGTAAAAGGGCAATGTTTATATATTAATAAATACTTTAAAGCAAACTTCCCGGGAGTCTAAATCATATATGTTACATTGATAAATAAAGTCATTCTTTTGTCTTATGCATCAAAAACAAATCGTGACGATTCTCTAAATTTTGAAAAAAGATATTCAAAAACACATATCTACATCACATGCGAAATTGTTAACTTCATACAAATGAATTTTAGACTACATCATGTTAACTTCATATATTGGATTACAATAGTTATGCAAACAATAATTATTATATCATCAAATTGTATTATTTTCCTCAAGTACTCGAGGTTATGAACTATACCCTCTTAGGATAGAAAGACTTACTTCATCAGAATAGTGATACCTCACATTCCACTAAAATTTGAACTCACTCAAACGACAATAAATTACACATAAAAATGTATATGCAAGAACAAGAAGTGTAGAAGATTAGAAAAACTATGTTTGAAAAATGAGAGGATGTCCCTCTATTTATAGTCAACAAAGGGTAGTATAAACAAATGTTTTTGTGTCTTATATGAAAGATCATGAATTTTTCGAGATATCACAAAACATTAGAAAATTCACAACTTATTGAAAAAGGCAACTCTATGTGGAAAATCACAACTTATTGAAAAGGTCGAATATCTTTGGAAAAGTCACAACTCATCATAAAATCACAAGAATTTGGAAAAAATCTGTCACAATCCATATTCGCAATAGATAAAATAGTAGCTTGCCATCCACGAGAACCCAACCACGGGTTGTGGGTCGAGCCACGAGCCGTCGGTGGGCCTGTGGAGAGGGCCACACAAAATTTATCCAAGCCATGGACCACGGTGTGACCTACAGACGGTAAGTGGGACCACACCCCATGATCCAACAACCGTAAGTCTAGGAAAAAGTTTCTAACCATGGACCACAAGTGTGCAGGAGGGACCGTTGATCAATCCACGGTCCGTAGGTGGTGAGTCATGGGTAGTTTCAAGGATAGTTGGGTCTTTTCATAATTAATTAGTCCCTATGCTATGTTCTTTTGTCTAATAATAGGACCCCTTTATAAGCCTTTTACCCCCAAATTCACCCCATTTAATTTATTCTTCAACATACTCAAAAGAAAATCAACACCTCTCGAATATTCTCTCTCCACAAACTTGAAGAAGAAGAAGGATTCATCTACGGTTTCAATCTAAGAGCAAAATTTTCCCATTTAAGGCTAGAATTTGGAGTCAAGGTATGATGATTTTCATCGATGGGTTTTTTTCCATCCATAGAGTTCTCAAATTCCTCTATTTCAAAAGGTAGAATTCCCTAATTAGCTAAGTTTTTTTTTAAAAAAAAAATTAGCATGAGTTCTTATCATTGTTGATTAAAATCCTTTAATTATAAACTTCTATGCATGAATTCATGAATCACAACGATTTTATGATGAATTCCCCTATGAACCCATGTGATCCCTATGTTTTAAAGTTATGAACCCGAAGTTGCAGGATTTGGAACTTAAAAGAGGAGTTTTATGAAATTACGCATGTAATACTAGTTTTACATCAATTTATGAAGAAATACATATCACACATATGTTTTCTAAGAATTGGCAATTGAAAGTGGGTTTTGACCTCAAGGAGGTAAATTATGGAGTTATGCATCTTCTTATGAAATCTATGCAATTATTTTACGAATGCTTTGACAGTTAAGTATTTCAATGATGATGTGTTCCTTTTTTTTTAAAAAAAAAGGAAATTATCACAAACATAACTAACATTATGTGAAAGGTTTACTCACATAGATATAATTTTTAGGCGGAAAGACTTTCTCACCTAACTAAATCAAATAAAAGGAGCTATCGTAGTGAAACTAGCTTGAATTGTAAGTCCAAGGGCACGTTTTCATGAGTAATGAAGTCATGTAATAAATGACTATTCTTTGGAAAATTATGCTTATTAATGAGTGGATATTATATATGAGATAAAAACTCTCACGTAGTAGAGTCCGAGCTTCCAATGCAATCTCATGAGATAGGAGCTCTCTGTAGTAGAGTAGAGGTTGCTAACAGAAATCTCCTCATCCCATAACTATGCGCCCACATAGGTTAATTAGCTAGTGAATGTACTTTAGCTAGAAGTTCATGGTTCTATCTTAGGCAAGTAGTACACCCCTTTTCTGTGTGGGGTTGACACAAAATTCAGTGTTATAGCTCACATAATCTCAATGTCGTTAGGGCTATTTCCCACAACAAGATTGATAATGAACTAAGACATTCTTATTGAAATATCTCGTAGTTTAAGAGGTTTTAAGGATGATGTATCTTGCATTGAAGATGATGTTATGATTTATGTTTTCCAACTCTCTTTTATGGTGCCTTTGCTTTGTTAAATTTCACATCATGAAACAAAATGTCTCTTTTAACATGTTTTAAATATTTTTACACATGACTATCATATTTTGTACATTGTTTTGTACTTAACACGCAATCTTTCCTACATTATCCCCAACATAGGGTTCAATAGACATGTTTCCGAGTTTCATGTCTAGTTATTGAGTTCGTGATTTTCCAGATATTCGATGAGTCCTCATGCTTTGAGGATGGAGTTGTTGTTTTTATTTTTTTCTTGTTTTTCCTTTTTTGTGCATAGTGTTTGGGTTAAGCCCAATTTCACCTATTGTATTAGATGGCTATGTTAAGTCAAGAGTTGAGACTTTCGCTTTTAACTCCATAAAATGTTTTAGACTTGGACTATTGTTTTACCCTTATTATTTTTTCTCTTATGTTATAAGGATTAAGTGGCTTGTATGGACTTCTTCGGTGTATATGCGCTGTTATCTCTAGGGGGTGCCCGTTGGTGGTGAAAAGCTTGGTAACTAGAACACAAGGTTTAGAATGGTCCCAGGATGTCATATAAGACACGTCTAGTAGACTCTTGTTCATGAGTAAGAAATGAACCATATTTATGAATGGGAGGCTACAAAATGAATAAGAAACTCCACTTCTTTCATAACTCTTAAGTCGTGCAATACAATTTAACTCTGTAAGGTCTCTGTCCTAATCCTTATCCAAATTTCTTTAGGATATGGATACCCAAAGATCTTATGCTAGAAAGAATGTAAGGGAGAAATGGAAAAAGAAGATCCTCCCCAAGCTCCTCAAGTTTCAGCTGATCCTTTGGCTAACCTTGTCTCTTATGTGTAGTTTTGGTCTACTTTTCTAGTGTTAGATCAAGTGGTTAGGGCCCAAACAAATAGGGATATTGTTGTTCCTGCAATCTTAAACATAAATTTGGTGTCTTCAAGAGCGAGGGACTTACAAGGATAAACGTTATGGAGTTTCATGGTTCTGAAGTTGAGGAAGATCCTCACAAGTTTATCGATGAGGTTTATATGATTTGGATGATAAGGGGAGTTACGCAAGTGGAAAAGGCAAAATTGGACGCTTACTAATTGAAATATGTGGACTAAGTATTGTATAAACAATGGAGAGAGGGGAAACTCGAAGATGCAGGTCCTCTTTATTGGGAGAAGTTTAAGGACACGTTTCTTTGATAGATTCTTTCCCTTTGAGATGAGGGAAGCTAAGGTGCTAGAGTTCATTAACCTACAACAAGGGAGTTTAAGTGTGGTAATATGTTGTAAAGTTTAGTCAATTTTTTAAGTATACTCCATCAGAGGTTGCAGATTCAAGGGCTAGAATAAGTAAGTTTGTATTAAGTTTGTTTGATATGGTTGTCAAGGAGTGCCAAACCACAATGCTCATTCATGATATGGGCATCTCTAATCTCATGGTGCATGCACAACAATTTGAGTTGGAGAAACTAAAGGAAAAATCTATTGAGGACAACGGGCTAAGACTGGTCACGATAGCTTCTCTAACAAAAGGGCCGATGGACAACGTCGTCTAAGATTCCAACAACGTTTTTTTTGTCAAGGTTACTCTAATGCCCCTCAAAATTTCAGCAAATATAGGGTGTCTAACCCTAACCCTCAAAAAGGTAATGGTAGTGTAACACTCCAAAAAACTAATAAACTAAGCTAGAGCATAACATGTAAATTATTAGCTTAAATGGGGTTGAACGTAAACATTAGTGTTGTAAAATAAGCTCACTTAATTAGTACAAGTAGTTATGGACTTAAACGTCAAGGCATGACCTCCCATGGACCAACCAGGGGTCCTTGAAGAGGACCTTGATGGCAGCCAAAAAGATGTCAAGAGACAACCTGATGAGTCCACATATTTGACTTATTTAGGTATATATTTTAGTAGAAATAATATTCTCTAACACGTATTTTATCTCAATATCTGATGAAAATTCTTAAGTATTTGAAGTTTTAATGAAAGCATTGACATTATGTCGTAAAAGGGGACAAAAGGTTGAAAAAATGAAGAAATACAAGCTTGAGGATCGCTAAATCCATGTGGAAGATCCCCAAAGAGGCCTACTTCACCTTTGGTTCCACTGTCTAGATCCCTAACGGAAAGTATTAAATCTTCGGTAAAAAATAAGCTGTCGGAGCTTCGACGAGTAGCTCCTCGAAGCAGTATGTTACACCTAGAAAATTCAATGTCTAAAGCTAGGGATCCATTAGTAGTTCAATGACTTGAAAGGTTATAAATATTTTAGAGGTCCTATTTTACGTTAGTTAGCTTATTTTGGGAATATAGGTTAAGAAGAAACTAAAAACGATTGTGACGTTCGGTGAACTAGTAACCTAAATTAGTGTGGTGCTTGTGGTGGTGGGATGGTTCAAAAGGGGTGTCTAAGGTGTGGTCCATGAGAAGATGATAGGAGTGAAATAGTGCTAAGAGGGGGCTTAATATTCAATACCAAGGGAGGAGTTTCCACCCTTGAGGGACAAGCCAAAGCTAAAGCCAAGGCTGCCCCAAAATGGAGGCTACTACCTTAAACTTCACGAATATGACCTCGCTCATGGTCATGAGCATGGGCAAGTAGGGGGCACGTGAAGATGTATTTTCCATGAAAAAAGGATGGCATCTTGTACTATCTACTGTCCAAGGCACCACGATCCACTTCATAACTTGTGGTGCACTTGATGGAAGGGGAGGCTTGGTCGTGGTCTTGCCTTAGGCATTTTGGGAAAAGGAGAGTTTTGAGGGGCTACTGACCAAAGCATCATTTTCCACTTCACAGGCCATGGTGCATGTTCACGGGCAGGGAGGGGTAGTTGTCGTGATTACTGCTTAGAACCCTTTAGCATGGCACGTTAGGGGGAGCTCTTCATGGCTCGTGAAGTGGGGCGTGAAGGCTGGACGGGTTTTCAGAGTCATGGTCAAGTTGGACTTTTATTTTATAAATCCAAATTAGTGAGGGGCATTTTGGTTATTTTTGGGGTTGCCCATTAGGTCACTTGTCACTCAATTCCCATTTCAAAACACTAACCCATATTGAAATGCAATTTCATCCACTTCTCTCTACTTTATGTCTCTATCTCAACCTTCATTGAAGACATATTGAAGCTTCAAGAAGAAGAATGAATATCCAAAATTCATACTCAATTTTGTGGATAAAGTCTTCCTAAGGTATGTATTCTTTAACTCTTGGTATTATTTCCCCAAGAGGTCCATTAAAAGATGATCTCAAAAATCACCCAAATTCAACGGTTTTCTCTACAAATAGGTTTCCTCCTAAAACTGAAATTGGTTACTAAATTATGATGAATTATGATTACATAGAATTTTTGTAACACCCCAAATGAGATTTAGGTGTATCTAGAGCCTAATCTGAATATCATGAGGTTATAAGGTCCTAAAATTGTTAATAATGGTGTTAATAATCAGTACATAAAGTTTGAGAGATATTTGAGGTGAAACGTCCAAGAACATCCGTGACGTTTGAAAGATAGCCTTAGAAATGCTTGTGTATTATAAGTGATTTACGGGTATGTTACATGGGCTTTTTGTGTCGAAACTCACAAAGAGGGATCCTATAATGCATATAAATGTTATTGGGATTGACACATCTTGGAACTACTCCCCAAGGGCCCTAAAAAGGCCCAACCATGGCCTAGACACTACCTGAGCAATGTCAATCGACGAGGCAACCAATGCAACGTGTTTGACGCCCTGTTGATGGAGAGTTGTAGGTTGACATTTGAACTACTGAGAAAGAGGTGCCTTGGATAAATCCTAGACCATGATGACGTCTTGACATTACGTCCCGCCACTTGGTTGACGCCCCGTGGGTGGCTTCCGTCGATGAGCGTACAACTTTTGCATAGTTCACTATTATGTGAAGGGGTGAATTGGGAAATTCACCCCACGTCCAAATAAATGCATGGGCGGTTAAATTAGGTGCTATTAGGTATTTTAGGAATATTTAAACAATAAAACGCCCTTCTAGACTCTATACTCCAAATCAAAACCTCTCTCACACATTAAAACTCGCAAGAACACCACTAGAGAAGAAGAGTAATTGGAAGCAAAAGCTTAGGACGATTTCTCCAAAGATCCAAGCTGATATTAAGGCTCTTATATAAGGTTTGTGAAGCTTATTCGTTCATGGGTTCTTCCATCTATGAATCCCCCTAGTTTCCCTTTAATTGTGAATTCGAAGAACCGCATTCTAGAGAGGGTTGTGATTGCATTATAGGTAAGGCTTGATTGTGATCCCAATCTAGTGTGTAATATTTAATGATGTTTATATGATAATTTTATGCTTTTTTCATGAAGTTGTGATTGTGAATTATGGTAATTAAATTTGAAGGTGATCATGGTGATCTTAGGCCATTAGATGCTAGGTGAAGGTTTTATGTTAATCTTGTTAATTGAATTGTATTATTTTCTATTTGATCATGATTGAATCACCTAGATGTGAATTGAAAAGAACTAGGTTAATTGATCTAGGTTCGTTTTGACTTGTAATGCTGGAATTGAACCTATGTGATCATGTATACCCAAAATTACCTTCTAATGATCTATGTGAATGAATAAACATAGATTACAATAAATTATAAATAGTAATCATTTATGGGATATTATGCTATTGAGTTTAGGGCTTTGGGGCTGAAGTCATAATGAGATGATGGTAATGATGTTTTCTATTAATGAACAATGTGAGAAGAGAAATAAGGCTAGAAGGTCTTATAATCTACCTATGAATAAAGATAGAATGAATTGATGAATAATGAACCTTAGGTTGGTTGTGTTGGCTTTAGATTTAGGATGATTGAATGAAAGTGATAGATTAACTTGAGCATGGAGAGATTGTCTAGGACATCCAACCATGTGATAAAAGTAATAAGCAAGGATTATCAAGAAACCTTGGAGCTTGACTCCAAGTGGATATGTAAAGTGAGATAGATAATATAGCAAGGGTCAGATTCCAAGTAGAAAAGAGAGCCAACCTAGTAGTTGTGATGACTATTCTATTAGGTCTCATAAGGCGAGAGTCCATCAAGTAGTAGGGTCAAGGTATCCTTGTAGATGTCTCCATATCATATGAACTTAGACATGCTTGAGAAGCATTTCGTAGTGTTCAATGTAAAGGATGAACTTAAACATGTCCAAGAGTATCTCATAGTGTTCATAATATGTGAATGAACTTAGACATACCCAAGGGGTATCTCTTAGTGTTCATGACTATTGAGGGATCAAGACATACCTTAAAAAGTATCTCGTAGGATCCATAAGATTAAGTTTCTTAGACATTCTTAAAGAAGTATTTCATAGTGTTCAAAAGATAAAGATAGGGGCTACGCTCCAATGTAAGAAGTAATAGAGAAATGATCAAAAGTAGTACCTTGCATGAATGGTGTTATGGGGAGTCATAAGTGCATTACACAAGGTATAACATAGGGTTATTAATGAAGAAGATATTGAAGATAGGATTGGACTAGAGTTGCCTCTCCTAGTAAAGTAGACTAAAGATGAGAGAATCTTAATAAATGAAGCTAACTAATGATAAGATTGCATAGGATGAACATGTTAAAGATAACTTCAAGATAGGCTTAGTATGTGAGCTAATATGGGAATACTTATGTCCATTGTACAAGCATGTTTTGAGAAATCAATAGGGTATAGTACTCTTTAGTGTGAAGTAGGTCTATTAGAGACTCCTAGATTACGTGAAGCAAGATAGGGTAACTTCAAGTTATGTTTTGTGTGTGCGGTAGCATAATATGCTTCACATGCATTGCGAAAGTACACTTGGGGGCAGCCTAGGGGAATAGTGCTCATAGGATATGATGAACTTAGATCTTATTTATGAAATCGGATTATGATCAAGAAAAACCAAATAGATGTACTTAGATTTCCTATTAGTATGGATGCTACCTTAGCCTTGCATAAGTATACTTGGATGTGGCTTGTGAGTAAATCATTTTAGTAAGAAAGACAATTAATAAGTATGAACTCTTATATGAATATATAATGCTTTATTATGCTCACATTTTTCATGTTATGCTTATGACTTTATCTCTTATGATCAGGTATATCATTGAATAACCCTTTGAGATATCTTATATTTTGTATGACAGGTTACATACTTAGTACATGTCGTACTAACACATATTTGTTCCTACATTCTAATCCAATATTGGGTCTTGAGAAGGTTGATTGGGTTCCAAGGGTAGAGTTTCAATGCTTGCAAGGAAGGAAGATTGGTGAATCCTCATAGTTTTCAAGGACACCACAACCATGTTGTCTTTTATATTCATTTCAATGAAAGACATTTTATGGGTTGTGACCCAAGATTATTGTACTAATGATGTCAAAGATGGTTTTTGAATATGTTATACCGTTTATGAAATGGCTTCCGCATTACATTTTCAAAGAAAAGTTTTAAAATATGTGTATTTTTCATATTTATTCGATGAATGATGTTCTATGGTGTTGTGACCTAAAAATGCCCGAACTTCTATGGTGTACATGCGGGTCATGACAAACTTTGTATCAGAGCATAAGGTTATGAAAATGGTCTTAGGATGACTCAAAACCACGTATAGTAGAGTCTTATTCATCTGTGTGAGTCGCTACACATATATGAGTAGGAGGCTTTGGTATGATTAGGAAAGTTTCACTTCTTCATTCTTCAAGTTTAGCCATATAGTTTGGCTTGAGTAGGACCTGCTTCTAATGTTTGCCTATGATTTTGTAGGTTATAACTTACACTAGGGATAATGATAGAAAGGAAGGAGATGGGAGAGTGGAACAAGAGATTCCTCCCCAAGTGCTTCTCCAAGTGAAAGAACAAGTTTCCCTCAAGTTCCTAATGACCCTCCAATAGGGAATGCTATGTTTGAGCAATTTAGGGCTTCTATGAATTTTCTGGCTCAAGACTTAACGGACAAAGCTAATATAGAAGAGGTGGATCCGTCTAATCCTATAGGAGAAATTTTCTACTAGAGTAAGGGAGTTCGTGAGAATGAATCCATCGGAGTTTTATGGCTATAAAGTTGAGGAAGATCCAAATGCGTTCATTGATGAGGTGTATAAGGTTCTCGCAATTATGTGAGTGTCTTTCATTAATAGGCAGAGTTGGGTGCCTATCAATTGAAAGATGTTGCCCAAATTTTGTATGATAAATGGGAGAGTAGTAGAACAATAGGATCGGTCCCTATACTGTGGGAAACTTTTAAGTTTGGTTTCCTTGAAAGATTCTTTCATAGGGAATTTAGGGAGGATAAGTTGTAGGAGTTGATAAACCTGAAGCAAGGGAATTTGAGTGTCAAGGAGTATGCTTTAAAGTTCACTATTTTATCTAAGTATGCTCCATGTTTGGTATCAAAACATAGAGACTTGATGAAAAGGTTCATGACGGGGATTTCTGAACTAGTAGAAGATGAATGTTATATGGAAATTCTTGTTGATGATATGGATATCTCCCGACTCATGGTGTTTTCTCAACAAATAGAAGAGTCAAAGTTAAGGAAGGAGAGGATAAAAAGAAGAAGAGGTATATGTTTGAAAGTAAGAAGTCTTTCAATGCTATGTCTGAGGGATGAGATAGGTCTAGAACTAAACCCAAATATTCCGTCCAAGATTCTTTCGACATCTCTATGGTTGACAAGGAGAAGGGTAGTGGGTCTTCTATATCTACCTGCCCTAAGTGTGGATGGAGTCACTATAGTAAGTGTCTAGCCGACACGGATGGTTGTTTTGGGTATGGGAATGATGGTTAGAAAGTGAGAGATCATATGGATCTTATGAAAAGTAAGAGAGGATAAGAAAGTTACTCCAAGTAATGTAGAAGGTGATCCTAAAGCAAGGTCTAAGTTCTTTGCTCTCAAATCCAAGGGATATCAAGAGTGATCTCCTCATGTCATTTTCCAGTATGTTCTTCTTTTTTTAATCGTGAAAAAAAATTCTTTGAATTTCGTATGATTAAGAATTGTCTTGTGGTTTTTCTATTTTCGTTATGATGAGGAATTGATGTTAGAAAGGCATGTGTTGCTAGTTCCCAAGTTGAAGGAGTCCTTTTATAGGTCTTTATGTGGTTATATGTAGTTATGAATAACTTTTGAATTTTCAACGGTTTTCCTTGATTAGGGTATGTGCATTTAGGTATGATGCATGTACGATGTGCTGCTAGTCTAAAATATATATTTTAATGAAATGTTTAGGAAGGTGTCTTTCGAAGATGAAATGTTTTCCAAGTGGGGGATATTGTAACACCCTTAATGAGATTTAGGTGTAGCTAGAGCCTAACATTAATGTCATGAGGTTAAAAGGTCCAAAAACGGTAAATCCTGGTGTTATTAATCAGTAAATAGAGTTTGAGAGATATCTGAGGTGAAACATACAAGAACATCCGGTGACGTTTGAAAGATAGCCTTAGATATGCTTGTGTATTATAAGTGAATATTGGGTATGTTACGTGGGTTGTTTGGTGTCCAAACTCACAAGGAGGCAACCTAGCATTTATATGAATGTAATTGGGGTTGAGAAGTCAAGGAACGAATCCCTACGGGCCCAACAAAAGACCCTGAAGGAGGAACCCAACCATGGCCTAGACACTGCATGAGTAGTGTCAATCGACGCCTCGTGGTTATCGATGCCCCATAGATGTAGATTCTTAGGTTTACACTTAAACTCCTAACAAAGAGGCCCCTTGGATCAGTCTATGAACAAGACAATGGCTTGCCAGTACGGCCCGTTCTCTGGTCGATGACCCTTAGGTGGCTTCCGTCGATGAGCCTGCAACTTTTCCACAGTTCACTATTAAGTGAAGGGGCGAATAGGAATATTCACCCCACGTCCTAATAAATGCATGTGCGGTTAAATTAAGTGCTATTAGGTATTTTAGGAGTATTTAATCAACAAAAGACCCTCCTAGACTCTATACTCCAAATCAAAACCTCTCTTTAACATTAAAACTCTCAAGAACACCATTAGAGAAGAAGAAAAATTTGGAACATCAGCTTACCATAATTTATCCCAGGATTCAAGATAAGATCAAGGGTATATTCTAAGGTATGTGAATCTTATTCATATATGGATTCTTCCATCCATAAAAACCCTAGTTTCCCTTCAATTGTGAATCCAAATTACCCCATTCTACAGAGGGTTGTGATTGTATTATAGGTAAGGCTTGATTATGATTCCAATCTAGTGGGTAACATTTATTGATGTTTATATGATGATTTATGATATTTTCGTGATAGGCTTAGTATATGAGGTGGTATGGGCTGCCTTACGTTCATTGCACAAGCATGTTTTGAAGAAATCACAAGGGTATAATACTCTTTAGTGTGAAGTAGGTCTACTAGAGACTCCTACATTACATGAAGCAAGGTAGGTTGACTTCAAGTTATGCTTAGTGTGTGATGTAGTATCGGATGCTTCACATGCACTGCACAAGTAAGCTTGGGGGTAGCCTAAGGAATAGTACTCATAGGATATGATGAACTTAGGTCTTAATTATGATATTGGATTATGATCAAGAATGACCAAAGTGATGTACTTAGCTTTTGTAGTAGTATGAGATGCTTACTTAGCCTTGCATAAGTATACTTGGAGGAGGCTTGTGAGTAGTTCATTAGAGTAAGAAAGACAATGATTTAAGTATGAACCCTTATATGACTTTATAATGATTTATTATGCTTATGTTATTCATGTTATGCTTATGCCTTTATCTGTTATGATTATGTCTATCATTGACTAACCCTTTTAGATACTTTATATTTTATATGATAGTTTCCATACTTAGTACATGTCGTACTAACACATATTTGTACCTACATTCTAATTTAATATAGGGTCTTGTGAAGGTTGATTGGCTTCCAATGGTAGAGTTTCAAGTCTTGCAACGAAGAAAGATCGGTGAGTCCTCATAGCTTGGGAGGATACCACCACAATGTTGTCTTTTATATTTCTTTCAATGCCTTGCACAAGACCTCCGAGAGGTCAAGTACGCCATGTTGTGACCTAAGAATTCCCTAACTTCTAGGGTATACGTGCGGGTTGTGATAATTGTTTAGTTGTATATTAATGCTTAATTGATCGGTTTGAGCTATTTCTTAAAGAATCCATGGTTGTCTCTTTTCCCCTAACCCTAACTCTTGAAGTATGTAAATTGATGGCTTGTGAAAATAAAATTAAAGTTGTTCTTTTATGATGGGTTGTTGTATAATAAGGATAATGGATTGAGGGATTAATATGTGTGTAATAATTGATTGGAAAGGGTTCTTGAATGTAGTTTATGGAAGACATTGGTATGTCCTTCCAGGTTATAAACTAATATTGCTATTGTGTTATTGTTGGCTTATCTTTGGTAATGTTTATTAATTGAAATATGAATGATGAAGCTATAAAGGTATGATGATGTTATGAATGTGAGGAATTGTGAGATGATGAAGATAGGTGTGTGACTATGTGGAATTGTAGGTAATTCTAATGTAACATCTTATGACCATGTTATGATGTAATAATCTTACATGAATGTTGGTTTTGATGAAAAAAATTCTAATCATATAAACCATGTGCTATGGATATGTTTTATAAGTGTTTAATCCTCTAGGGCCTATCTTATTAACTAATGTTTAAGAAAGACTTAAAGGTTCTTTAAAAAGGGAATTTATCTTAGCACCGAGTGAACTTGACAATGAGAGGTGTTCCTTCAAAAAGGTAGAGAGGTGCACACTATGTCTTTCATGAGGTGGAAACTACAATGCTAATTAGCATAAAAATGATTTCTAGTAACAACCTCCTAGTTTCTTAACTATGTTCCGCATAGGAACCTAGCTTGTGGATCCACATATACGCTATTATTATGTACATGTCCTACCATGTAAAGTTGCATGCCCTCCTTTCGGTGTGAGGGGTTAGCACCAGGTTCAATGTTTAAATTAGATGGTCTCATATCGGTTATGACAAAGTTTTCCAAATGTAAAATGATTAAATGAAAGTAAAAAGATGCATAACAACTAGGACGACTAGTGTAGGTAAGGGTTTGCGTATACATTGCACATGTGGACCTTGAGGGGATTCCTAGGATGGTTTATTTGTAAACATATGTTATGAATGAAAGGCATAATGTTGATTCTATACCATGTGGTCTCATATGATGTTGCATTCACTTGGTATACATTATTTTTGTCTAAATTTGTATGTAAGAGGTTGACTACACTTGTTATGATATATTATGATGTAAAGGCAATGCTTATGGTCTATATCCAACTCCACATAGGATCACATTTAAGAGTACATATCATCATACTTTATAATTAAATACCAAACATATATTCATAAGTGAAACCAATCATTACATAGTAT
This sequence comes from Solanum peruvianum, assembly GCA_027705065.1. Classification (NCBI taxonomy): domain Eukaryota; kingdom Viridiplantae; phylum Streptophyta; class Magnoliopsida; order Solanales; family Solanaceae; genus Solanum; species Solanum peruvianum. The sequence continues at coordinate 4,692 of JAKWJD010000999.1, read as the reverse complement.
CATCAATGTGTAAGATCATCATAGACATATCATGTACCATTATAATCATATGCTTATATAACAACATCCTCCTTAGACTTCCCTCAACGATAACTATTGCAATGTTTAGGAAGAGTCTCATACCCCTATGTAGACTATGCTAAACCCCTTAGGTCATCCTAGTTAGAGTTCATTTATTTCATTTATTTTACCTTTTGCGAACATCTTTGCCTTAACCGACATCGACCACATGAGCTAATGTGGAATTAGGTGTCATGGAATCCTACATCGAATTAAGGAAGACTACATGCCAAGGTAGTACAAAACTTGAAAATAGAAACTATGTGGATCAACTATCTAGTATTCCTATGAGGACAACATAGTTCAATAACTAAGAGATATAATTGGGACCCTCTTTATACTACATGCATTATTGTCTCCAGTCTCATAGTACATTAATGATCCTACCTTCCCTATATAAAAAGAAACACTCCTCACACTAGTTCACTTAGTGCTAAGCTAGAGTCCCTTTTGAAATGTTTTTCATGTCTTTGTTAATCATCACATCTTAATGTAGATCATAGGATCTATCCCTTATATAATAATCATCATCATAGCTCAATAGGAATTATATGAGTATAGACCTTTCATTACATTTGATATAAGTGAGGTTAGCACATTTACATAATCACATCTTGATAATGCACATTGGTAAGTTATCACCATCCTTATAACATTTATATCAAAGCCAACACCTCACAAAACCATAGTCAAGAGATTTCAATTCAACATCATACCAACCCTATAAATCTTAAGACAAGGTCTCTTAAATACAACATCATCACTTAATTACAATTAGCCATAATTGAAGTAAAGTATATGGATCACAAGACTTACCAAGTCTCCTTCATAATCCATCATCAAGGTCTTTCCACCAAACCTTAACTCAACCAGTAAGGGTGTAATATCATCACACAATAATAGCCAACATGATAAAAAAGTCAACTGAATCACTACATCACAATACATCAATAGTTCATATGTTAAGATAAGAGACTTAGGTCAAATCCATAATCTATTTCATTACCTAGATCAATTCCTCAAGAAATAGAACTATAGGACAAAAATTTATCTTAATTTATTCATATTGATACAATAAAATCATGGGATAGTAATTCAACCAATAACCAAGTCAATTAAACCAACACTACACAATTCAAATTAACATCACAACCTAGGGTTAAGGGGAAAAGGGCATCTTATCCAAATTAGACCAATCTATCAAGAAATAACATAATTGAGTCATAATACATGTTAATTTATTCGTATCATCCGAAGGAAATCATAAACAAATCAAACTGAAACATCAATTTTGAGATTCGAAAACACCCACATGGATTTCATACTTTTGAAATCAATTTGATGAAACCCTTTGGGGAAAGAAGTCCCAAAGGTGAAAATAATTCCATACCTTAATATTTGATGAAGATTGATGGAGAAACCTTTGTTATTTCAGCCCTAGAACCCTCCTTCACTTATCTCCTACGGTGTTAAAAAATGAAAAATAGTGCGTTTCAAAAACATTTAACGACAATTAATATAAAAAGGAATTCAATTATAAATAATTAGAAAATCTCATCGTATCAAGCAAACTTAATACACGACATAATATCTAGAGACACGGCCCATTACATTAAAAGAAAATAGATAATAAGTCTTTAAATAAGAAACTAAGAGAAAAGGACTATGTCCTCGGATATATGAGGACATACTTTGTCTTGAAAGAGTAGATTCCCAAGCTTCGTCTTCAAATCATCAAAAGCCTCCAACCTATACTTATAGAATATAGAGAAGTATGGGGTTAGTACAAATAATCTACTAAGTATGACATATGCAAAAACATGCAAAAAGGGAGATTTTTAGAATATATATACATTTTCATGTCAATAAAGTAAAACACCCAAGAATATAGAAATAAAACAACATAATAATCATTATTTAACACTATGAGAAGAATTTCTATAATTTTAAGAAAAAGGATGAACTTACAGTAAGCTTCTCCAAATCACAATGAGCTCGTTTTAAAATTACAGTGTACTAAACCTTTTCCATACGACTGAACATCCAAGGCCAAGCATAGAGGAAGTGAGCTCATTTCCGTAAGAGTTTCCCAAACAAAGGTTATCCTTAGACTCACCAAGGTAAAACATGAAGGAAGTGCGCATATGCCTCCTTCAATAAACACGAAAGTTATCCTCAAGAGTACCCCTTTACTCACCTCGGGAGAACAAGCCACAACTCAATGAAAAGACATTAGAAGAAAACCCAAACAACACACCAAGACTTCACTTTCGGAATGGCTTCTTAGTTCAATGAGTAGATGACGTCCCATACCACCACCTACCCTTAGTAGTACACTCTTTTATAAGGCTTGGCACCAAGACTCCCTTTTCAGAAGGTCTATTTAGTGCAATGGATATATACCGTCCCATTGCACTACCTACACTAAGTAGTACTTTCTTTTAGGATACTTAGTTTATTAAATTCACATAAAGTTCACAAAGGTTCCCCTTTCGAAATGCCTACTTAGTGAAATTTATAAATAGAATCCCATTCCACTACCTACCGTATGTAGGAAACTCTTTTAGAAGGCTCAACACTTTTCATTACATTGGTCGGGGTTATCTTAACCTACATAGAGCATGAGAGCTAAACATGGAGTCCCGACATTAACCCCTATCGGATGAGGGATCCTCACTTGCCTAGAGTAAGGTCATTCTCTTAGCTTTTACATGACTTTCCCAATAGCTACATCTATGCGGGCGAATAGTTAAGGGATACGGATATTGCTATTTAGGGCCCGTTTGGATGGGCTTCATAAAAGCAGCTTTAAAAAAGTACTTTTGAAAGTGCTGAAACTTATTTTTAAAATAAGCAGTTATGCGTTTGGATAAAAGTGCTGAAGTTGTTATGCTAAACGTGAAAAGGGAAAAATAGAAGAAAGAGATGTTAGGGTTATATGGATAATTTGGAGATTGTATAAAAATATGAAGGGAAAAAACATAAAAATGTGGTCAACTTAAAACAGCTTATAAGCTAAAAAAAAAAAGCATCCCTACCCCAGCTTTTAACTTTTGGCTTAAAATAAGTTTTTTTTAACTTAAAATAAGCCGTTTTGAGTATTGTCAAACAGTCAAATAAGTCAAAAACCAGCTTTTAAGTCAGTTTGACCAGCTTTTAAGCTGAGCCAAACAGGCTCTTAGTAACTCATTCTCTAATAACGAGGAGTACTCATCTCAAGAGGTACATTGGAATACAACATCTCAACTCATGAAGTGTAACCACCTCTTCTTCATATCCTCTTAGTGCTAGGTATAACTCCCCACAGATTCTAAACATTATATACTATAGGTTAAGGACAACTTGTGAACACCACATCTCAACTCACGAAGGGAATTCATCTTCTGACCTATCTTCGAAAGCTCTTAGGATATAGTGAGGTTGGTACTAAACATTTCATCTGAATTCATGAAAAGAGTTCAGCAAGAAATTTTGCTTTTTACTTAACTTAGCGATTCATTTAATTTTGTGTGTGTACATGTGAGCACACCCTGCATATAAGAATTATACACACACTTTACATGCTTCACATAATCATATACTTCATTTAAGTAATACTATCTAACTTGCTTCACATAATAACTTCATAAGGTACATATAGTAATAATAACATTATTGTCATATTACTTCACATAAATAGCATTCGTGGCCCCATTTACAATAAACAAGTAACTTCAAATTCATACGATTTAAGTAAACACCGTCACCAAGAAGGTGGACCATACATCTCAAGAGCATTTAAAAATTAAAGGTAAACAACATAACCAACTTACCCTTTAATCAAAGCTTCCACCACCTATAACATTTTAGTAAACAATTTATCATAAATTATCCCTTAGGGCAGTAGCCAAAGATCAATAATAAAACAAGTAAAGCAAAGCTCCAAGACTACAAAACAAAGATCTTTTAACCCTTTTCTTATGACACAATTTGATAAAAGGCTTTATTATGATTTTAATTGATGTTTTAGCATTAGAATCATCAACTATCATTAGAAAAATCATTTTAAAATCATTAGAAACCTGTTTACGCAAGACCCATATCTAGAGTGTAAGATTGAGGAAACTAGGGTAGAAAATCCTTTTTGAAAATCCATTAGAAGTGTCTCCTTCAATGGAAAAGAGTTAAAGGATGGATACCATACCTTAAAAAAGATAAACCCCAATGCTTATGAAGAAGAACTTGAACACAAACAACCCTCTTAGCTCCTTCTTGACTTATAGTTTCTATGGAGTTTGAGAGAGAGTTTTAAGGGAGAGATGTTTTGGGTTTTAGGAAATAAGGTCTTAGGGTTTAGAACTATTTAATATACATGAATAACCCTAAAATAAATGTCCAAGGTCCTTAAAAGAATTGGGTTAAATTTATCAAATACCCCAAGCGATTGCAGCCTTTAACAACATTTCACAGCAGCACCAATGACTTCCCTAACGACGGACCGTGTGTTGACCAACTCCCCATTGATGGGGGTTCATTGGTTGGGTCTTTAATCCTTAAAACCTTCATACTTTCAGTTAAAATCGATGGACCAAGTCTACGAGCTGTCAATTGGTCAACTGGCCGTCGATTAGTCCCGTTGGTGGACACTGCCAG